>JAJPUD010017219.1:0-22308 GCA_023553655.1 Myrmecobius fasciatus | reverse complement strand
CAAGCTATTAATCAACTCCCTAAGAAAAAATCTCCAGGGCCAGATGGATTTACATGTGAATTTTACCAAACATTCAAAGAACAATTAATCCCAATACTATATAAACTATTTGAAAAAATTGGGAAAGAAGGTGTACTACCAAATTCCTTCTATGACACAGATATGGTGCTGATAGCTAAACCAGGTAGGGAGAAAACTGAGAAAGAAAACTATAGACCCATTTCCCTAATGAATATTGATGCAAAAATTTTAAATAAGATTTTAGCAACAAGATTACAGAAAGTCATCCCCAGGATAATACATCATGACCAAGTAGGATTTATACCAGGAATGCAGGGCTGGTTCAATATTAGGAAAACAATTAGCATAATCAATTATATCAATAACCAAATTAATAAAAACCATATGATTATCTCCATAGATGCAGAAAAAGCCTTTGATAAAATCCAACACCCATTCCTATTAAAAACACTGGAGAGTATAGGAATAAATGGGCTTTTCCTTAAAATGATTAGTAGTATCTACTTAAAACCTTCAGCAAGTATCATATGTAATGGAGTCAAACTAGAACCATTCCCAATAAGATCAGGAGTGAAACAAGGCTGCCCACTGTCACCATTATTATTTAATATTGTCTTAGAAATGTTAGCTATGGCAGTAAGAGAAGAAAAAGAGATTAAAGGAATGAGAGTAGGTAATGAGGAAACCAAATTATCACTCTTTGCAGATGACATGATGATATACGTATAGAACCCTCAAGACTCAACTAAAAAACTACTAGAAACAATTCACAACTTTAGCAAAGTTGCAGGATACAAAATAAATCCACATAAATCATCAGCATTTTTATATATTACCAATAAAGTTCAGCAGCAAGAGATACAAAAAGAAATTCCATTCAAAATAACTGTTGATAGTATAAAATATTTGGGAATTTATCTGCCAAGGGATAGTCAGGAACTATATGACCTAAACTACAAAACACTTTCCACACAAATCAAATCAGACCTAGTCAATTGGAAAAACTTAAAATGCTCATGGGTAGGCCGAGCAAATATAATAAAAATGACAATACTACCCAAACTAATTTACTTATTTAGTGCCATACCAATCAAACTCCCAAGAAATTATCTTACAGATCTAGAAAAAATAGTAGCAAAGTTCATTTGGAAAAACAAAAGGTCAAGAATTTCAAGGGGATTAATGAAAAAAAAGGCTGATGATGGAGGACTTGCTGTACTAGATCTAAAACTATATTATAAAGCAGCGGTCATCAAAACCATATGGTACTGGCTAAGAAATAGAATAGTCGATCAGTGGAATAAGATAGAATCACAAGACAAACTAGGCAATAACTATAGCAATTTGGTTTTTGATAAACCCAAAGACCCCAGCTTTTGGGATAAGTATTCACTATTTGACAAAAACTGCTGGGAAAACTGGAAACTAGTGTGGAAGAAATTAGGGCATGACCCACATCTAACACCACATACCAAGATAAGATCTAAATGGGTTCATGATCTGGATATAAAGAGTGATACTATAAGTAAATTAGAGGAATGTAATATAGTTTACCTCTCAGACCTTTGGAGATGGAATAAATTTATGTCCAAAGAAGAACTGGAACTCTTAATTGAAAACCAGATAGATAACTTTGACTATATCAAGTTAAAAAGTTTTTGTACAAACAAAATCAATGCAGACAAGATTAGGAGGGAAGTAATAAACTGGGAAATCATCTTTACATTCAAGGGTTCTGATAAAGGTCTCATCTCTAAAATATATAGAGAATTGTCTCATATTTATAAAAATTCAAGCCATTCTCCAATCAATAAATCATCAAAGGATATGAACAGACAATTTTCAGAGGATGAAATTAAAACTATTTATAGTCATATGAAAAGGTGCTCCAAATCACTGTTGATCAGAGAAATGCAAATCAAGACAACCCTGAGGTACCACTTCACACCTGTCAGATTGGCTAAAATGACAGGAAAAGTTAATGATGAATGTTGGAGGGGTTGTGGGAGGGCTGGGACACTGATGCATTGTTGGTGGAGCTGTGAACGGATACAGCCATTCTGGAGAACAATTTGGAGCTATGCTCAAAAAGTTATCAAACTGTGCATACCCTTTGACCCAGCAGCATTTCTATTGGGCTTATATCCCAAAGAAATCATAAAGAAAGGAAAAGGCCCCACATGTGCAAGAATGTTTGTGGCAGCCCTTTTTGTAGTGGCTAGAAACTGGAAATTGAATAGATGCCCTTCAATTGGAGAATGGCTGAATAAATTATGGTATATGAATATTATGGAATATTATTGTTCTGTAAGAAATGACCAGCAAGATGATTTCAGAGAGACCTGGAGAGACTTACATGAACTGATGCTGAGTGAAATGAGCAGAACCAGGAGATCATTATACACGGCAACAACAGTACTATATAACGATTAATTCTGATGGACATGGCTCTCTTCAACAATGATATGTTTCAAACCACCTCCAATTGTTCACTGAAGAAAGCCATATACACCCAGAGAGAGGGATGCGAAATGTGGACCACAACATAACATTCTCATACTCCTTGATTGATGTTTGCTTACATTGTGTTTCCTTTATCTGATATATCATTTGTGTAGATAAGATTTTTCTTGCACAACAAAGATAAGTTAGGAAATATGTATACATATATTCGATTTGCCAATATTTTAACATAATTAACATGTAGTGGATATCCTGCCATCTAGGGGAGGGGTGGGGAAGTTGGGGGGAAAAATTTCTAATGGAAAGCTATGTAAGTGTTATTGTTGAAGAATTACCCACACATATGTTATGCAAATAAAATAAAATTAAAAAAAAAAAAGCCAAATGGCCAAATACAGGATAAGTTATGGATAGATTGGGGATTGTTGGGTTTTTTAAACTAGGTAGACCAATTTTCTTTGCATCTCTGAGAGCTTCTGACTGCATGAGGATGTCAAAAGCCTTTAAGCACTATAGGCATCCACACTAGATAAAAAGAAATCACAGAATAGTTTTCATGGAAGAATTGAGACTTGAAGTAGATCTGAAAGATGGATCAACACAGTCCAACCTCTAAATCCTGGCAGGTTTCATTTCTGAAATGCATGCTATTTTCACCTTTTCTTCTCCATTTTCTCACTTAGATTAGTGTAACCTTAACTTTGATCCCTCCAAACTAAACCTTCCTACATGCCACCAGAAGTTTCTTGAAACACAAATTTCATTGTCTCATTCTCCAGTTCTAAAACCTTCAAAGGCTTCCAATTATCTGTAAATGTGGTCTTCTGTCTAGGACTCAAGACCTTATAATTTGACCCATCCTAACAATCCAATTTTCCCTTCTACTGTTCTGATCCTCCTATCACCCCAGAGAGACAAATCTTATGTAACTTCAAATGCAACATGTGTAATGTCTCTTCAATATCTCTGTTTGGAATCTTCCTGTATACTGCCCAAATCCAGCTTCAGACACTTTCTATCTGTGTTGCCCTCAATGAGTAACTAAAGCTCTGTTTTACCTCCATTTCTTCATCTGAAAAATAGGGATAATAATTGTTCTGATCTCTCAGGTTCAGTTAACACAATGCCTGTCATGTGAACATTAGTTTTTATTTTTACCTATTATTCTTAAATAGTAGGTCTAACTTTTGTACATAGCTCTTCAGACTTGAACTCAAGTGATTTTTTTGCACTACATGAATTGGTCAGTCAGCCCAGAAACACTTATGAAGCATCTATTATGTGCCAGGCACTGTGCTAAGTTACACCAAAGAACCAAAAAGAGACCAAAGCTAGTTCTTACCTTCAAGGAACTTAGTCTAATGGTACTATTACCCATTGTTTCATTGTTCTTTTTTTCCTTTCAATTCCAAGGGCATTCATTGTTGTACCACTCTATCTATACTTGGCTAATCCAAAAGATGTTAACAAAATCAAGTTTCAAAGAACCATAGACTCCAAAAACTACATAGCAATTCTTGGCCAGATGTTGGCTGACCACACACAATCCTATTTCTAAACCCCAGGATTTGCAGTTCTTCTTAACTTGGGAAAAGAGGAAGCTAGTTGAAATCAGCCTTTGGGAAAAAGAAAGTAAAGATTTTCAGGCACAACAATGGAGGGATTCCAAGAGAAAGAGAAAGGAAAAAGGGAGAGGTGTCAGTCATTCCACAGCTTTGAGGAGAGCAATAGCTGGTGTCTTTCCACTTGCAGTTCTCTTCTGTGAAACCATGAGGGATAACCATTACATAAATGGAGATGATGTCTATTGCTTTTTCCCTTATTCTCCAAGAGGACTATGATCTCTTGGAGATGTTACTAGGATATATAAGAGAATTGTATTTAAGTGAAGAAAGGATGTGCAAAATTACCAGCCTTACTTTCTTCTCCAGACTCATCTGAGTCCAGTGACTAGACATAGAAAAGGACTACTGGAGATGGCCCTGGATGCAATGTGTGTGACTGTATCTATTTGATGGGGCATGCCCCCTAGTAACTAACTTGAGGAAAGGAACAAGATTCCTGAGAGGAACAGAGAGCTTTTGTCTTCTTCCATTTTTTTTCTTTAAATTTATTCTGTTAAAGAATACATTTGTATACTTAGAGAGTATAGGTATAATTTGACTTTGCTGTGATAATATAAAAAAGAATACATTATTTCTTATAAACACCTGTGGTCAATGTCTGACCCTTCTGTTTTTTCAGCATGAGATGGCAATGGGAACCACACAAAAGGGAGAGACCTTCCTAGCACAGAGGTGAAAGGATTGTACTCTCTAACAGAAGTATGAGTCATAGGGTAGCCATAACCACCTTTCTAAATAGAGATATACTTTGAATTTAGCCCCTATTAAAAATCTAGCTTAACCACAGCACAGGAAAAAGGATAGGTGAATTTTGATGACCAAATGATTATAATCAGGCAATAGTAGGATTTTTGGACTTCAACTGACAGATTCAAAAGAACTAATATGAGTTGGGGCATATTTTTAGAAGTATGGTGATGAAGTTAAGAGTAACAATGGTATAGTATGTAGAGCTTAATAGGGCCTTAGAAATTATATTACAAGATAGAGTGTATTATATTATAAAGGAGACATGCATAAGTCAAGGAAAGGAAAAAGCTTTATCAGCTAGGAAAATCAGGGAATGTTTCACAGATATGGTGAAACCTAAATTATATTATGAAGGAGAAAGGGGATTTTAAAAGGCAAAGAAGAAAAGGCATGAGGGATAACCTGCTTGTGAAAATGCAAAGAGCTAGAAGATGGCAGATGAAAATTAGGGAATAGTCACGGGAATAATGATTAAACAGGCTTCCTTCTCTATCTTCTCATTCAAAACAATGAGCTATGAGACACAAAAGCTTGTATAGATAGATGTGGTGTTAGTTTGCTTTACTATTTGTTTGCCTTTGTTATTAATCAATCAATAAGCATTGATTAACATCTACTATGTGCCAGACACTGTGATAGACATCACGGATTCATGTAGAAAAAATGAAATGCTACCTACTTGCAAGTAGATATGAATAAAGATTATATAGTAATCATGGGCAGTACTACTGGGAAGTAGTAGTGATAGAGAAGAACAAAAACCATTAATAAAATATTAACAATATTTTCAAAGACATTTTTAAAGCACTTTAAAATAATTTTTTTAAGTACCACAAATTGTGCTTTACATTAATATTGAATTTGGGTTTCTAGTCACTTAAAAATGTAATCCTTCTTAGAAATGAAGCAAAAATTGAAAAAGCAAACAAAAAGACTGATTTAAATTTGGCTATAATTAATCTATTAATAAATATTTATTCGGAGCCTGCTATGTGTCAGGCACTATGCTAAGTGCTAGGAATACAAAGAGACAAAAGACAAAAGTAGGAAGAGTGAAAAAAGTATAGTAGGTGACTCAGTGGATAGAATGCCAGGCCTGGAGTAGAAAGATCTGAATTCAAACTCAGCCCCTCAGATACTTATTAGTATCTAGACACTAGCACACTAGATATGTGACCCTGGGCAAATCACTTGCCCCTGTTGCCTCAGTTTCCTCATCTGTTAAAAATAAGATTGAGATGGAAATGATGTCACAGAGAGATATCTTGACTCATAAATGAATTGGATTTAGGTGAAGCAGAGTTGCTCAAAGTCCTCAGCTTCTTCCAAAAGTTATCAAAATCCAGTGGCAAGACCAAGATCAAGATTCAATGGATAGCCTTAATGGCTGGTATCTGACCAATCTCTAATCACTCCACAGGACCTGTTCCAGCTGCCTCCATGGCCATAGTAACCAATTGTTTTCATTTGCTCATTCTGCCAGGGAAAGATTTTAGGGTAGTGTAAGGATGGATTAGAGAGTAAGAGACTAGTGGAAACCTGTTAACATGTTATATATGTATCACAGGTTATAATAGCTCAGATGAGTCCATGAGGGCTTGAGCTAAGATTGGTAGCTCGGTTCATGGAGAGTAGGAACATAATATCATAGATTTAGGGATCAAAGGAATTTTAGAGAGCTCTAATTCCCTCATAATGGTGATGAGGAAACTGAGGAACAGAGAATTAAGTGGTTTGGCCAGAGTAACACAGCCAGTAAATGTTTAAAGATAGAGCCCGAGATATTAAGGTTCAAACCAAAGAGCTGTTGTGGAGATAAAGTTGAGAGGACTTAGTAATTAATTGGATATCAGGGACATGAGGAAGAAAAAAGATCAAAGGTGACTCTGCAAATTAGTCTGAATGCCCAAGAAGATGGGCAACATGGTATGTGGAAAGATCCCTGCCCCTGGAGTCAGAGAACTTGTATAAAAATCCTGTGATACTGACTACATGAGGAGAACCTCCATAAGACTCAGTTTCTCCATTTCTAAAATAAAGGGGTTGACCTAGATGGAAATGAAAAGCTCTTTATATCTATAGGTCTATGATCTTGTGCAAAACATTCTTCTTGGTAAAGAGAGAGCTCAATATAGATGCCTCAATTCTCTCAGCAATGTAGAAAAAAGAGAATCATTTGCTAAGATGTAAATAGCAAGGGTGTCTTGAAGAAAGGGTTTAGAACAGAGCTGTGAGGAGTGTCATAGAATCTATCAGGGAAAAGAAAAGGACTGGCCTATAGCAGTGAAGGCAATTACAGTGGCAATTACATATCAAATCTGCAGTGGACAATCAGCATAATCACATGACTTCCTCTGCCAGCCCTTGATTAAGAGTAAAAAGGCAGATTGTAGGGGAAATGCAGACTTGAGGCTTAGAAAAGGAGAAGTGAAAAAAGCAAGTGGGTAAGGGATTCAAGAATAGGTGATAGAGTAAAATTGAAACTTGTTAAGTAAAGGGTCAAGATTAGAAAAAGGAAAGTGAACTCAGAACAGGGATAATGGACTGAGAAAGCAAAATGAGGTAGAGGATGGGAGTTTGGGGTGAGGACAAAGGACAGTTTTGGGGGAAGTAAGACATAGGGAGAAATAGAAGGATAGGAGAGTGGGCACAGATAGAGTAATTTTAGAATTCTGAATGAAATGAAACAACTATGAGTGAGAGTGAGATTAAGATTAGAAAATCCCTATGTGTATCTAAATTAGAATGAAAGTATAAATCAATGAAACTGAAGAGGATGATAAATTAGAAAGCCAGAGAATAGGAGTGGGGAAGGGAGGCTGGGAATGGCATGAAATTCTCAAGTATAAGGGTAGAGATTGAGATAGGGAGGAATCTTGTATTCCAAGTATTAAATTACTTAAGAAAAAAAGTGAATCACCTGGGATTCAATGGATAAATGTCATCAGGATCCAAATATGGTGGATGGACTGCTGGGTCTGGAGTCAGGAAGGCTTGAATTCAAATCCATTCTCAGACATTCACTAGCTGTAGCAAGCCACTTAACCTATTTACCTCAGTTTCTTCATTTTTAAACTAGGGATATGAATGGCATCTTCCAGGACTAGTATGAGGATCAAATGAGATAACATTTATAAATAAATATAAATATTTATAAAATTTATGGGCACTTAGTCCAGTGTCTAGCAAACAGTAGGTGCTATATGAATGTTAATGATGATGGCAATGATTATTATATATCTGGATAGAATGAATTTCAAAAGAAGAAATGTTGTTTGGTGAAGGAGCTATAAAGAGGATGAAAGAATACATGTATTCCTCCTGACAGAGAGCATATGGGAAAGAGAGAAAATGAACTCACCACTGGAAAAAGGTTGGAGTGTCTTCTGGAGGGAGCCATGTCTCTATGACTGCAAGAGGTGGAAAGAGCATGAGACTAAAGGATCTAATATAAAGAGGCATTTTTTTTTAACACTCTCAGAGGATAAAATGAAAAGGGACAGCATAGATAGAGATCCAGGGATACAGATGGGAATGAGAATGGACAGTGTGATAGGAGAGGAAGGGAGTTTTCACCTAGCTAGCCTTCGGGTAAAAATGACTTGAAGGAATTCAAAGGGATTAGAAGAGGAGAAAAAAAAAATTGCTAGCCAAGAGGCTGTATATTATCATGCATTTCCCAGAGACCTCAGGCTCAAGTTCAAGTATTGTTCTGATTTCTCCTCCTGGAGGAGAATGGGTTCAGATAGTTGTAGAAGGTAAAGGTCAATTGATACTGGATAGCTCTATTATTCAGCACAGGTATTGGTTGGATTTTCTCACTCTGACTCTAAGGCCACTCTGGTGACTTGGTGGTGAGTAGTTAGGGACCAAAGGAGGGAGAGGACAGGTAAGAGTGTATTCCACTGAAGAAGAATGGGAAGTGGAGAAGCAAGGGGTTCAGGGTTACCTCATGGTGGATTGCTTCTGGGTAGTAGAAGGTTACCTGTAGAAGTTGGAAGTGTGCCCAGGGTATATGGATTATTCAGGAAGACTAACATCTCTGGTATGAGGAATTGCTGAGCCACTCATTCACTTTTGATGTTCACTTGAGAACAAAGGACAAAGAATAACCACAATAACAACACTTGTGGCTCCAAGAAGCTGTACCATGTGCATCAGCTACAAACCAGCAAAACTGTTTTGTCAGGCTAAACCAGGTTGAGGGTAACCAATAGGCCTCAAACCCAATTAGGGGAATGTCTATCCCAAGCATGGCAAGACTTTCCCCAGTGGGATGGGTGGATATGAATAATTTGTTGTAACAGCCAGGAAAGCAGCTGAAGCAGGCTCTGTGGAGCACTCAGTGCTCAGTCCAAGGTCATTCACTACATGCCAGACCATTGCTTGTCTTGATTTTCATCTTACCACTGGATTTTGATGACTGGAAGAAAGAGTGAGGCTGATGATTTTGTGTAACCCTATCCCACTTAAATTCATGCAGAAGATGTCATCCCAGGATGTCTTTGGTCCTCTGAAAATGAAGGATGTGTTGTCTGTTATATCCCTTCATTTTTTCTGTGACACCTTCTCCTAAATAAATCTATGTTTTGTCAAAAAAGAAAAGAAAATGAAGAATGAACAATGACTAGGCTTCTTCTCTATCAGATCAGAAAAAACCTCACATAGGAAGTAGTGCTTGGTCCATGCTTTGAGGGGAGTAAGGCCTTCTAAGGTGAGAAAAGGAGGAAGAACATTCCAAATACAGGGAACCAACTCTAAAAAAACATGGAGATGGAAATGTGAAGATTCCGTATTAGAACATTTAGCAGACTATGACTAAAGCAAAGAAGGGGAGTAAAATTAAATACTACTGGAATCATGTTGTAGAAAGCTTTAACTTCAGAGCTGACAATTCATCCTAAAAACAATAGGGAGGTATTGATATATCCAATAAAAGTTTATCCAGTCTTTGCTTTGCATACTTTAATGAGAGGGAAATCATCTCACATTCTATATCATCAGCCGCTTTCTACTTTTGAATAGCTTTAATAGTTTACTGTTTTTTCCCTAACATCAAGTTTGTACTTGCCTCTTCATTACTTCTAAACATCTCTCCTCTGTGGTAAAAACAGACATACTGACTTCCATATTGTTTTTGTGGCAATAGGACTTTGTCATAATAATAGCAATAATAACTGACAATTATACATTGCTATAAATTTTTCAAAGTGTTTTGCATACATTATCTCATTAGAACTTCATGTCCCTGTGAGAAAATATGCAAACAAATTGAAAGATGCAGAAGCTTTTCAATGGTCATACAGCCAGTGAGAATCACAGGCAGGATTTGAATTGAGATTTGTCTCCAAAGTCAACATTCCAGAACAGAGATTATAGTGCATTACTAAATATCACCTTCTCAGTTTGCAGAAGCAAATGATGAAAAGGTGCAAAAATCAGTCTCTCTAATGAATTTTCGAATGAAAAGATGTGCTCTGAACCAAGGAATGGAAGAGGGAAGTTAAGATGAGGACACCTTCCTCTTCTAAGCTCCTGCATCTTTCTGTATGTTATAATGTTTTCTTCACTTCATGCTATAAGAAGTTTACCTAGGACTTTCAGGAAGAGGAGATTAGTATGTCTGAAGTGGGGAGAAGTAAGGAGATTGAAGGATAATTGCTGCCTGATGGCAAATCAGTGGAGCTGTGAAAAATCAGGTACAGTTCAGCTCAGCTCTATTATCTCCTCTCCCCATCTGCAGTGCCAGCCAGGGACTCACACTGTGAATCAAATATCAGTTTGGAGGAATAGCATGTTTCATTTGTAGAATAATGTCACGTTCAGATTCTGTTCCCCTTCAATAGTGCTATACAATATCTAACAGGTACTAAGGCTTGGATCCCAGTTCAAACTAACTGATGAATTGTTTTCTTAAATAATAAGAGATTATCCAGACAAGGACAACAGCTAGATACCCATCTGAATTTGTAAGTTTAATAATGGAAATGATCTCAAAGGGCTCAAATTTTTTAAAGAAAAAAGAATTAAGATCCAGGAAAGTATAGACATTTCCTTTGTTATAACCACAAATTTAAAAAAATGGGGGGGTATCCATTTTACTTTATAGTTAATGAAGGGAAGAGATTTATACAAATGTGATTTTATTTTTTGAGAATGAAAAACTCTGTATTTGATTTAGCATTGCTTTTAGTTCATCAGGAAAGTGTCTTTGAACAGTTAGGCTCATTTCATTTCATGTGGTCTCTAGCAGAGTGATCTAGACCATGTCACAGGAGAATGAGGGCAATAGTACTCATTATAGGTCATTGTTTGTGGCAGGTCACATTAGGGGATAGAAAGTCAAGAAGATTGGGAAAAGAGCTCTATCAGTTGTGGGGAGGCATAGTATATGAAAGTTCATCCTCTTGGACACTTCCTCTCCCTGCTATTCTTTTAAATATATAAATATTACTAGGATGTGGAACAGTAAACAGGTTGTCATTTAGGTGTTAGTGACATCAGATCCTTGCTATTGTCCAGCCAACATAGGGCTAGAGAAGTCTTGGGTTGTTGGTGAAAAGGAGAAACAAGAAAAGCATCATGGAACTTGGAATGGGGAAGGCAACAGGAAGGGCAACCCTTGCCTCTTGGGAGAATGAGTGGGAGTAGGAAGGATTCTGAAAAGAAGAAAAAGGTTGACGGAGGTAAAAGAAGTAAGTTAAAAACTAATGCAAAATTTTGCCTAGGATTAGTATTTCAATAAATTTACAATTTGATGAATTGTATGTATAATCCTAATTCATGAGGTTTCCCCCCCCATCTATATTGTTTCCAAAAATAAAATAAGATTAAAATGTAATAAATGGATCTGAAAAAAAATGTAAAATGTGCTTTCTGTTTATATGCATACTTTATTTGTTAACATAAAGAGTTAATTATTTTCAGGTGTTTAAAGAACATATGAATAGTCAAATTACTCTAAATTATAGACTAATCTGAAAACTGACCTATGTTTATGCCTCTGGCACCCACTATAGTACTGTCTGCATTTTACTCTCTATACTTTGCCACTATGCCTCAGCTGTCTTAATTGCTTTCTCACCTTGGAAATTCCAGAACCTCCATTTGGGGAAAGGACTAGGTCAGGCAATCTTTATTCTTCTCCCAGCTCTGTGTCTGACTCTCTGATGACAAAATCTCCATATAGGTAAGTCCCATCACTTTTTTCATTTCCCTCTTATATGTTGTCTTTCCCCAGGAGAGTGTCAAACCCCTTCTGTTTTTTGTTTTTGCTTCTGTTTGTATCACCAGTACCTAGAACACAGTAAATACTTAATAAATGCTTATTGAATGACTATTAATACTTGTGCAGTCATTTAAATTTAGAGATGGGGAAATTGATGCAGAAAGAGAATGAGCAGTCACCAAGATACTTCATTGCTATGTAGAATCCAGATCACCTATCTCTCATGTCCAAAATACTATATTATATTTTGACTAGGAGTTAGAAAAATGCAAAGTAACCTAAAGTAATGAATTCAATTTCTAATATTGTGATAAACACTTTAAAAAGCGACATGGAGTAATGCAAAAAACAATGTCCTTAGAGACAAGAGGACCTAGATTCAAGGGCAGATTCTACCTAACCATGTATACATTCTATACCACCATACCCTTCTTCCATTTAACTCTGTAATTATATATTCTAGAGGAAATCTTGAGCTACTTTAGTAGAATGATTTTAGACATCAGGAGAGACTTTCATTGAAGAAACCACAGGTCAAACCAAAATAAATGCTTTTATTTGTATTAAAAAAATGCAGGCTATACTATGCTTCCTATGCTTGCACGTATCAAATTAAGACAGTAATAAATAAAACTAATCTGGGTAAAATTAGAAGAAAAGCAAGAGACTGGGAAAAACTCTTTGAAGCAAATTTCTCTGATAAATGTTTAATTTCTAAGACATATAGGGAACTGAGTCAATTTTACAAGAAAAAGAGCTAAAGATATCTAAAAATAAAGATATGAGGCAGTTTTCATAGGAAAAACTATCAATAGCTTTAAGAAAAATGCTCTAAATCATTAATAATTAGAGAAATGCAAACAACTCTGAGGTGTCATCTTCCATCTTTCAGAATGGTTAAGATGAGAAAAAAGTGGCAAATACTGGAAGGACTGAAGGAAAACAAGTACACTAATGCACAATTGGTAGAATGGATAGTCAATCATTCCAAAAAATAATTTGGAACTACTCTCAAAAAGCTATTAAGGTGTGCATACCCTTTGATCCCACAATACCACTAGTAGCTCTATACTCCAAATATATTTAGAAAGAGGAAACAAATCCAAATGTACAAAAATACTTATAATAGTTCTTTTTATGATGTTAAAGAATTAGAAATTTGGGGAATGACTGAACAAGTTATGGTATATAATTGTGATATGATATCATTGTGCTCTAAGAAATGATGAAAGGGATAGTTTCAAAGAAATGTTGGAGATTTGTATAAACTTTTGCAAAGAAAAGTGAGTAGAACAAGGAGAACTATTTATACAAGAACAATATTGTAAAGTTAATCAGCCTTAAAAGACTTAGCAATTCTGATTAATACAATGAACAGTTCTAAAGGACTCATGATCAACATGCTATCCACCTCCAGAGAAGGAACTTAATATAACTCTTAGACTCAAAATTTAAGCTGAAGCATTTTTTCTTTTTTTTTCTTTTTTGGTCATGATTAATACAAGGATTTGTGCAGCATAACTGTACATACTTGAATTGTGTTTTGTTCTTGCTTTTTCATAAGGTTTAGGATGGGGTGGAGGGAGAGAGAGAAACAATTTATATTTGAAAATAAAATAAATTGGATTAGGAAAAAAAAAAAAAGATTGTGACGCTAGAAACATAAGTACCAAGTCTCATGTAGCTGCTCTGGAATGTATACTATATCCACTCCTAGATCTAAAAAATCTAAAGCTAGAAAGCATACTGGATCAACCATTGGTCCTGAAGCCAGAAGGACCTGAGTTCAAATCCTACCTTAAACACTTAACACTTACTAGCTGTGTGACCCTTGGAAAATCACCTAATCCCAATTATTTTACAAAAACAAAACAAAAAGAATTATACATTATGTCTCTCTATATCATACAATTAAGTAAATATTACCTGACTCAAGTCATTTATTTCACTAAGCCTCAGTTTCCTCAGAAAATAAAATTTGTATTTTGTACTTCAGAGGGCTGCTAGTACTAGCTACTCCACAAGCATTTTATTAAGTTGCTATAATTGGCTACAAATACAAACCTGCAGACAACCCCTTGAAAGCCTTAGCTTAAAAAGACCATTTCATCCAGGGCCATCTCCAGTCATCTTGATCTTTATCTGGCTACTGGACCCAGAGGGCTCTGAAGGGGAAAGTGAGGCAGGTAACCTTTCCAGTCCTTCCCTCACTTAATTCCAGGTCACTTGCATATCATGGCATCATCTCCTTAATGCATGGTTCTTTTGGAGAACAAAGGACAAACAACAATAAATCTGAGACAGTTCCTGCTACCAGTTTATATTGTTAGGAGAGTATAACATCAACATCAACATGCTATAGAAAATCAGCTTTAATATCAAATTGTTGTTATAATAGTAGAAAGATTAGATAGAGGAGGGTATGATTAATGACAACCATGACAATTAGTTGAATAAATGAAAAAGCATTTATTAAGTGCTTATTATAAATCAGGCACTGACGTAAGTCAAGGGGTTTATATTCCAAGGAAGAAGACAGCATGCATAGCTAGCCAGGGAGTGGTATTTTGGTTTAGAGAATTATAGGAATGATGAATAAATCCAAAGAGGAATAGGTTGATCAACTCTTTGCAATAATAGTGGCAGTGTTGGTTTTATTCTAGAATAGGAAGGGAGAAGAGGGAGAAAAGGCTGGTATTCCAGAAGTTAGTAAGAAGAGAAGGAGTTAGTAAATGAAAAGAGAAGAAAGAAGGGAACAGAATGAAAATGTAAATAAATAAGAAGGGAAAGGGATGGGGAAAAGATGAAAAAGATGGAGAACATGAGGGAAAGCAGGAAAGGAGAAAGAAAAAGAGATAAGAAAGAGGCAGGGGAAAAAAAGACAAAATGGGATAGGCAAACTGGACTAATTACTGATTCTTAAACAATAATAATAATAGTTAGCATATACATAGTGTCTATTATGTACTAAGAACAGTACAAAACACTTGGCAAATTCTCTCTCTCTCTCTTTCTCTCTCTCTCTCTCTGTTTTTGTCTCCATCGCTCTCTTTCAACACACACAATAGCAACAACCCTGAGATATAGACAGTTATCCCCATTTCACAATTAAGGAGGAGCAGCTAGGTAGCACAATGAATAGAGTACAGGGCCTGTTATCAGGAAGATTCTCTTCCATGAGTTTAATCTGACCTCTGACATTTACTAGCCATGTGATCCTGAGCAAGACATTTAACCCTGTTTACCTCAATTTCCTTACCTGTAAAATGAGTTGGAGAAGAAAACTGCAAATCACTCCAGGATCTTTGCCAGAAAACTCTAAATGGAGTTACAAAGAGTAGACGCGACTGAATGACAAAAACAGTTGAGAAACCTGAGACAAATAGCTTGTGTCTGAGGCAAAACTTGAATTCGTGTCTTCCTGATTTCAAGACACCTAGTTGCCAACAAGTTATTGTTTATGTTCATCACATTGCCTGGAATGCCTTTTCTTCCACTTCCCCCAACCCTCAAGGCTCAGCTCAGATCTCATCTTTCTTCAGAAACCTCCCTGACCACACTAGTGGTTTCCCCTTTCAGTGATGCTTTCAGGTATCATCTAATCATTTAGCCTCACTTGACTTATATGATTTGCACTGTATATATATGTATTCTTATACATATTCATGTAGATATTTATTTATTGTGACCTAACTGGTTTTCTTGACAAAGATGTCAGAGGACTTTTTCCTTATCTAGCTCTTTTGATAGATGAGGCAACTGAATCAAATTGAGTTAATTGACTTGCTCAAGGTCATGCAGTGGGTAAGTGTCTGGGGTTAGATTTGAATCCAGATCCTCCTGACTACAAGGCTGGTATTCTTTTGGCTACATCATTTAGCTGCCCCCTTAGTTATCATCTGTATCTCACCCTTAACTGTGGGTATATTGCAAGGCTCTTTTGTTGGCCCTTATTGCTTCTCTTTTTGAAATCTCTCTTTTGATAACCTCATTCAACACAATTATCTGAAAGGCAATGAAACGAAGGTTATGGGTAAAAGAAGACTGGCTATTATCATCCATGATGACTACATATTAGAAATGTCTTAAAAGGTTTCATCATGGACATATGTAAAAAAAGAGGCCACTTATTCATATAGTGAAAGAAAGAATAAAAGATCAATAAATCAAATGTCACACTGACATCTCTGATCCATGAAAATAATTCTAGAAAAATCCTCCAATGTGTTGACTGAATCCTCAATGAACCATTTATTGGAAGGGACATAGAAAAGAATGATACAAGAATGGAATGTGATCTGCATTTTGGGGAGGGAGTGTCCACACTAATAAAATTACCAAATTATCAAAATACAAGTGAAACTCAGGAATATTTATACTTTCAGCTTTATCTCAGTGTGTGGAATTTTTTTTTTAGCTTTGGATCTTCAAAAATCAAACTACTTCTTTGATCTTTGTTAAAGAAATTTCAAGTGCCCAAAACTGAGGAAGGAATTTTGTTTGTTTTGCTTTGTTTTTGTTTTTTGGACAAGGATTCTTTATGGAAACCTTCTCTCAATTCTCACAAGTATGATGACTACTAGTTACAATATTGTGGAAAGCTATTTCATGGCACACAAGAAACCACTATAATTGAAGAAAATAATTTTGGATTTTTAATTGTAAAAGTCCTTAAGCATGTTGTAAGTGGTGCTTTAAAACAATATAGCATGGTAAAAAGAACACAGAAGCTAGAATCAGGAGATGTGGGTTCACAATTATTAATTGAGTCAATTGTGAAAATTCTTTTAATATGTATAAGCCTCAGTTTTCTCATCTGAAAAATTGGGTCAATAATATTTGTAACACTTACCCCACAGAGTTATTCTTTAATTTCTATTCTTTAATTTCTCAACCAGGACTACATAATATTGATAATAGGTTCTTTCTGATAGGATCATTTATCACAATTATGTGTTTAACTTATAGATCTACCTATTTATACACATGTATGCATGTTTATATATTTATATATACATGTTATATATTATATTAAATCAGGTATATATGTATGTAAACATACATATGGATATATGCATATGTATGTATGTATAGATATATGCATATAAATATACAAACAATATATAGATTTTTATATATGTGTGGTTGCCTATATAAATAATATATATATGCATTCAGATATATATATCATATAAAACTTCATATATATGCAACAATTATATGTGTCATGTAGGCACATGTGTATGTGTGTGTTTGTCCATTGTATTGAATTAGTATGAATGCGGTTGAATTTAATTGAAACAAAATCTGCAGTTTTTCCTTTTTGGGGTCCACTGTTTGGTTTGATTCACATCCCAGCTACAAATAGCAGTCAGGGATTTAAGTTCAAATGTGATTGTAAAGTTGACAGGGACCAGAGGAAGCATTTGTTGTTCAGTGTAGAAACTGTTGTAGTCAGATCCCCAAAGCATTGTTACTGTGGAGATGTCTGCCAGGACATGGAAATGGCTCTGTTATACAGAACTTTCCTGGAATGAGATTTACTGGAATGAGATTTTACTTGTATGATTCTTTGGATTGTTTTGACCAAAATTATTCTGAGCATTCTGAACTTCTGGGGGTAGTTCTGAAGCAAACTGACCTTCTGTAACAAATCAGCCATCATGTCTTGTGCGTTTTTTCTTCATGATCTGTATAGTCATCTCTTTCTTTCTATTTTGTTTGCCACCCACCCTTATCACCTCACTTTAATTACTGAATTTTCTTGTGACCTCTAGTTTCTGATCTGGTCCAATCTATCCTACATGACACAATAAGCTACCTAAAAGACTACTTGGATCATATCTAACTTCTCCCCCACTTAAAAACATCTCATACTTCTAAATATACTTACCTCTCCCACACTTTTAAGTTCAAATTACATGTTGAGTCAGTCTCTATAATTCATTAATCCTTACCAAAATTTCTTTTGCCAGAAAAATTAGAAAACATTTTAGTTCAAAACAAAAGACATCTAACTAAAGAAAAATTACAAGGAAAATTTACCCCGTACATGAAGAAGTATGTATTCATATCATTGGTGGACACAGAAGAAAGATTCACCTGTACCTAGGGAAATTGGTCTGTCTAGGATTGTGACCCAGCTACATTCTGCCTGGAGCACTAAGCTTTTGTTTTCCCTACAGATGCCATCTGGTTATTCAGCTTAGTTGGCCAGTCAATAAACATTTATGAAGCACCTAATATGTAATCTAATATTATGTGAAATAATGTGAGAAGAACATGAGACAAAAAATAGCCCCAGCCCCTGCCCTCAAGGACCTTACAATTTAATGAAGACAACACATAAAAAGGAAATGAAGGGGGAGGGATAAAGATGGTCCTGAATGGGGCACAATGAAGTCCCACAACCAGGTTCCCTGCAACCATGACGTCAGGTGATATCAAATCACTAGCTGGGGTCCCAGAAGGCAGAACTGCACAATTGGACCAGTTTGTCTCCACTAAGCCCTTTGCTAATGATGGCTGTTGGCTGAGGGTGGCTGCTGATGGCTGGGCATTCTCTACTGCCATCTGCTGCTGATCATCTAGAATTGCACAACTGGCAATAGTTCTTCTGTTGCTCTCTGCTGCCACCTTCTGGTCTTTTACTGAATTGTTATGGCAATGTGACATTTTCTATTCTCATTTAGAAAGAATAGTCCCAGGAGACTAATGTTTTGTGATCTAAACCTCAAATCACAGCTAAGAGCTCTGAGGCTTCAATTAATGTATCAATTGAACTCATTGGTTCTACTTGAATGTTATTTCCTGAGTTTTCCCTTTAACTTAGCGTAAAACAATTTATTTTAACTACTTTCTAAGTCAATAAGTATTTTGTAAGTATTTACTATGGGTCAGGTGCTATGCTAACAACTGAGAACACACATAAAAAAGCAAAAAGTATTTTTTGCCTCAAGAAGATCACATTACATGGGGGAGAAACATTTAAACAACTATGTACATACATGAAAGACAGAGGATAAATTGGAAATAATCTCAGAGGGAAGTCATTAGCATTGATGGGGACAAGGAAAATCTGCCTTGCAGAAGGTAGAATTTGGATGAGACTTAACAAAAGCCAGGAAGGTCAGGAGAGAAATGAAGAGAGAAGCATTCCAGGTAAAAGAAAGTCAGGGGGAAGGATAGTTATGAAGGAGGATAATATACCTGAATGCCAGAGTAAGGAGATGCCTAGAAATAGAAAGGTGTAAGAAGAGTGGAAAGGGAAGGCTATAAAGGGCTATAAAAGTCAAATAAATGATTTTTACAATTGATTTTGTAGGTAATAGGGAATCACTTGATTATATTAAGTAAAAGCATGGCACTGTCTGTCCCGTATCTTAGAAAGAACACTTTGATACCTGAGTAAAGAATGGACGGGAATAAGGAGAAATTTGAAGTAGGAAGACCAATCAGATCCTTATTGCAATAATCTAGGCTTCAGGTTATAAGGACCTGTAAACAAGGTGGTAGCAATAGCACAAAGGAGAACAGCATGTAAAATAAATGTGGTAAAGATAGAATTGTCAGAACAGAGAGAATGAATATGGCAAGTAAAAGTGAAGGATCAAAAAGACGGCTTGTAAGTTTCAAACTCTAGTGACTAGGAGAATGGTGATTAGAACATATGAGGGAACTTTGAAAGAGAACACAATTTTGAGAAAAAGATAATGGATTCAATTTGAAACATTTTGAGTTGAGCAAGATGTTCAAAAGGCAGATTGAGAAATGAAATTGAAGATTAGGAATCAGATTAGAGCTAGAAAAAAATAGATCGGATAACCATTGACATGGGAATAATAAGTGAATCCATAGGGGCTGATAAGATCACCAAGTAAGACAGGATAGAGACCCAGGACTGACCCTTGATGGATACAATCACAGCAGACATGACAGATAAAAATCCAGCAAACAAGTAATGTCAGAAAAACCTAAGGAGAAGAGCACTGTTAAGAAGGATAAAGACTAAGAAAGACCACTAGATTTGGCAATTAAGAAATCACTGACAACTGGAAAGAGGTTTTAATTAAATGATGAGGTTGGAAATCAGACTTAAAGAGTTTAGAAGAGTAAAAATAGAAGCACCAACTATAGATACATTTCTCATGGAATGATAATAAGAATGAATGGAACAAATAAGATGATTTTGTCTGTTTGAGGAGATACAGGCGAATTCATTGGCAGAAGGGATGTGGCCAATTGACAAGAGAGACTGAAGATTAGTGAGAGATTAAGGCTGATAGGAGGATAATCTGTTCAAAAAAGCTAAACTGAAATGGGATTTGGGAAAGGAAGAAATAGTAGGGAAAGACTTATGAGTAAAATGAGATGAGGAAAAGGGAGAGAGTAGCTAACACCCTCAATTTTTTTTCAAAGAAATATTGTTCTCAATGAGAAAAAAGAGAGAGGGGGAACCATGAGAGGTTTGAAGAGAGACAGAAAGGTTTGGAAAAGCCATGTGATAAAGTATAAAAGAATTATTTTGCTATAATGAGAGCCAACTTAAAATTATTTATTTTAAATTTTTAGTGGATCAGCAATATTTTTAACAATTTTCTCCATATAAATTTAATAGCACATAAATAAGAGTGAAAGAAGTAAATAGTGAAGGTTATCCAAGTTTAAGGTTTGGCAGGGCAGGAAATTCCACATTGTAGTAGGCTTGGATGTCAGATCAACCCCAAACTAGAGAGGATGAAGACTATGAAACTCAGGCATTGAACCTTGAACCAAGGAAGAAGTTAAAGGAAATGAGCTGCCCACCAGAAATGCATGCCTAATAATAAGTAGCCCATAGACATCTCAAAAAGAAAAAGTACTTAGGACCTTGTGGCAACAGAAGTGAGTTGACCACATGCATTTCTTATGTGTGTGCATACTCTTCTCACTAACTTTCTGTATTTTTGGAAAAGTATATCCTATGTTTATTTTTGAAAAGTGGAGATATTTTATTAACAATTGATGATGCTAGTGCATATCAATAAGTGCCCTTTCTCTGAGCTAACTGTATATTTGGCTGATTATGGAAAATAAATCCATGATGGGAGTTTGTAAATCATAGTTTTGGGAGTTTGGATACACCTTGAACTTAAGGTAATTGTCGCCTGGAGGACTTACCCTTTGAGTTTACAAAGAACTTTGTAAATAAGGTATTTTATATATATTACAACTATTACCAACAGTATCATACACAAAGTAAAAGATCAATAAATATTTATTGAATGAATATACTTGTAAATTTTTGGCCCACCTTCTTTTTCTTATCTATTTCTCTACCAATTTCTAATCACTTGCTATACATGAGAGAATATGAGAACATCCTACATAAACCCAATACTGTACTTTTATATCTTCAGACTTCTAGGTTCAATAGTTATCCAGCATACAGAGAATACTCTGTATTAGTTAGCTAATCAATTCAACATGTCTTTATTGAGTTCCTCTTCTGTGCCCAGTCTTGTTCTAGTGACTGTGAAGAACTCAAAGGTGAGGTAGGTATACCTGTTTGATCACTCTCTGTGGTTTGGAGAGTAAAGTATTCCTAGGATGAAGTCCAGTGATGATATTTGATATCTTATAATGGTTCCTTTGGTTTCTGAGTAGCTACAAAACTTTAAAGTACTGGAATTATTGGGAACAGGCTCAAAAGCATGGCACAAATTCCAAGACTAAAAATGTGTGTCAAAATAGAAAAGACAGAACACAAGTAGTGGGTCTACAATTTCACACCATCCACCCATCTGCTCCCTTGCTTGCCTGCTCTAGGTGATCAGAGGGAATTGTGATTAAGGTGGACCTTCTTTGAACAGAATGTAGTACAAATTAATCTAAACACAGACTTGACTTAGCTACATGTTAAAAACCACAGCCTTTGTTTTTCTCTAATACATTCTTGAATAACATGTGATCATGATGGTTCCCCTCATGGGCTAGCTATGCATGCATATTTCTGCATATCTTATTCTGGTAGAGAGCAGCTGAAACAAATGAAAAGAAGGCTTTAAATCCTAAGGGGCCATGTGACAGTTGGAACAAGTTTGGCATGTAATTAAAAGTCAATTAAGACTTCTGACAGCATCCAAACTGCATGAAAACCAAAGAATTGTCTTTTGAAGTGGGTGGGGAAAGGTAGAGGATTAAGTGTTTCACTGATTTGATCTGTTTAGAAGAGGTCTTTTT
>JAJPUD010017218.1:0-24385 GCA_023553655.1 Myrmecobius fasciatus | reverse complement strand
TTTTTCAGTGAATTGTTGTCTTTTTCCAATTCACCAATTTTGTTTTTCAGGTCACCATTTTTATTTTCCAGTGAATTGGTGATTTTTTCCAATTCACCAATTTTGTTTTTCAGTGAACTGTTTTCTTTTTCCAATTCACCAGTCCTATTTTCCAGTTTTTGATATTTCTGTTGCCCTGATCTCAATTTATTTCCCCATTCTTCTTCTAGCTCTCTTTTGAGATTCTTAATGCAATCATCCAGGTAAGCCTTCTGAAAGGGAGACCAACTTAAGTCTGCCTTTGTGGCTTCATCTGGGATTGTTTTCATAATGTCAGGATCTGGGGACTGTTCTATTTTTTCTCCGTAAAAGCTTTCTATGGTGAGAGCTCTCTTCTGCTTCTTGCTCATGATTTAAAGTTGGGATATTGGTCAAAAGCCCAGAAAACTGCAACAATTTATATTTGCCCTGGGGCAGTTTGCTGAGTTGACTTCCGGTCTGAGGCTGGTCGGGCTAGATTCGCACCAGGACCACGTTTTCAGCTGTTCTCGATCCACCCCCTTCCAAAGGCAGATCTGCCAAAGCACCTGCCCGCAAGCAGAGCAAAGTGGCCCAGGCGTCTCCCAGGAGCTTCCTGGGTGCCCAAAATCCGCCCCTCTATCGCAGCCCTGACTTCCGCCCCGGCTGGAGTCCGATCGCGACCAGAGGCCGATTTCCCCTGAGGCTAACCTTCTCCAGAGTTCTTTCAAGGTAGATCTTTTATAGAAGTGCGTTGTAGTCCAAATGCTTGGCGAGGACCTCACTCAGAAACCAGTTTTAAGGCTTACTATGTCTGGGTTTGAGGGAATGTCGGAGGGAGTTCACAGAGAAAGCTGTTCGCAGTTCGCCATCTTGGCTCCGCCCCCCTGTCAACAAGATTTTTAAACTTAGAGAACAATTAGACAAAATCTGTTACGTCTTGTATGTGCTATTCATTTTAGAACAACTTGAGTTTAAATGCTCCTTTAGATATTAACTAGCTAGATGATTCCAAACAAGTTTCTTACCCTCAGATCCCTACCCTATAAAATGGGGATAATAATAATAATACCTATTTCTTCCCATTGTGTAAAGATCAGATGAGGTAAAATGTGTAAAGAGCCCTTTGCAAACCTTCAATTATCAGATAAATAATTTTTTTGAGGGGAGTGGATAAAAAGAGTCACTGACACCTAATTAACACAGGAGGAACACAATTCGAGGCTCAAGTGAGTAGCATTAGGGAATAGTCACACCAAATGCATCATGGTACTCATAGGACCTTAAAGTGAAGATGGAGACTGTCTGGCTCTGGGAGAGTAAGTCAGGGCTTGCTCACACTCTACTAGTCTAACTTGGAGCTCAGCCCTGCTGGTTTCTGGATGCTACTTTGTAAAAAGGTAGAAACCACAAAGAGGCAAATTCAGTTTAGGGCAAGGAAACAATTTCTAAGCATTAAAGCTGTCCTTCGATGGAATGGACTGTTCCAGGAAGTTGGGACTGCTCCATGTTGAAGATCTTCTAGTGGAGGATGAATCACTTACCAGGGGTTGTCAAAGAAGGATTTGCTCCAGGTCTCAGTTGGAAGAGTCAGTTTCTGGGCTCCCTCCCAACTCTGAAATCCCAAGGTTCTATGAATAATAATCATGGAGGGGTGGGGATGGGAAAATTTGCCCCACTCCCAAAGCATCCTCTCCTAGATCTTCTGAAATAGTTTGGTTTCATGTAAACTGAGTGATTAAAAAAGATTTTTGAATGTAAAAAAGAAGGTGTGAAAAGGAATAAATACTTGAGCGAGGATGGATTTAAAAATACGTTCCCGTAGGATTTCAATGCTTTTTTTTCTTTGGAAAATGAATAGCACATACTTAACCTCTGAGATGTAACAGATTTTGGCTAATTGTTCTACAAGTTTAAAAATCTTATTGACAAACTCAGCTGCATGTTTCATAGGGAATATATATATGTACATATATATATATATATAACACACATAGATATTGGAGTTTGATGAATATGGTGTTAATTTTTAGAATTTTGTTATAAATACAGAAGGATGGGAGCTACAAGTGAGAATATTAGAAACTGAGGTGGGGGTGGGGGTGAGAATCTTATTTGGAAGAAGTCTTTCCGAGTACAGTGAGGTTCAGATCACCAAACTTTTTTTTTTTTTTTTAATTTGCTAAAGCAATTGGGGTTAAGTGACTTGCTCAGGGTAATACAGCTAGGAAATGTTAAGTGTCTGAGGCCAGATTTGAACTCAGGTCCTCCTGACTTCAGGGCTGGTGCTCTATCCACCTCGACACCTACCTGCCACTGGGTCAGTAAACTCTTAAGGCCTTTTATAGCATGAACTCAAGGCCCTTTGCCATGGTGGGTTCCCTTCTGTGTTATCAATGACCTTCTTAAATCTTGGTGCCCTGAAGATAAAACAGTATTCCAAATGTGGTCTGACAAGGGCAGAGTGCCTAGAGACCTTTACTTTCCCTGCATTCCCGATTCCTGGAAGTTCTGCCCCTCTTAATGCAGTCCAGGTTAACAATAATTTTAGGATTCTTCCTCCACTGTTAACTTGTGTTGACTTGCAGCCCACCGAAACCCCCAGATCTTTTTCAGAAACATTACTGTCCAATCATGCCTCTGGAATCAATGCAAGATGCTTCCATTCAACACATGGTTAGCAATCCAAGACAAATTACAGTCTGCACATGCCTCAGAGTCTTTCCATGGGACATTTATTTCATGCATGTTATTGCGACTCTCCCAGGAGCAGATTCCCCAGTTTCTTCCAATTTCTCCTTACAAAGAAAAAAATTCCAGCTTTCAGGGAGCTTATATGCCATTACTAGCCCATTCTGCAGACTTAGAGGGGACCTATTCACTGGGCCTCCCTACTCATCCTCAAATTTGGTCAGAACTCTGGTTCATCATGTGTTACCTCTGTCTTCTCTCTCCCATTGACCAAGGAAAGTCAGGGGTTACTCTGACAGCTAGAGCTGGAATCCCTCTAGCTGGCCCTTTCACCAACTCATCATCGGCTCTACCCGGCTAAAACTCTTTTTCTTCCTTAAGGGAGCACGTCCTTTTATATGTCTAGCTCATTGGCCACGAAGGCATTGGATTTCCCCTTCTGCGTTTTCAGATGCTTTTTCTTCTTCCTCTTTTTTTTCCATGTGGAAATCTTTCTTTCTTTCCTTCAAGATACATTTTATTCTTCCTGAACTGGGGGCTCCATCAAAAGCTTGTCTGTTCTTTCTGTGGTTAATAACAATAGCCATCATTTTAAAATGGGTTTAACTCCTTCGGGCCTCTCCCTCCAAAGTCCACATATGGCCTCTGTTCTGTGTCTTCTTAGACTTTATTCTTTCCTTTTAAGTAAAAACTATTCATCTAGAATCTCTAAATAAACTTCAGAGTTTTAAAAGCCAGAAGAACGAACGACGAGGAGATCAGGAGCCCAAATGTCTGTGCATCCAGGGAGTCTGTGCTTAGTGTTTCAGCCAGATCAGCACTGAGGCCCTGAGGATCAAAGACATCGGTGATATATCCCAGAGGGAGCCAAGCTAAGGACCAATCCAGCATCCATGCTACATCTGGAAGTGAACTTGGCGGGACCAATGCTCCATGGGACTTGTGCTGTCTGAGCTCACTCTCCCCAGAGACTGAGGTAGTCTGGGAAAGATGGGCCCCTAAAGTGTTGGAGGTAGGGCAATGTTTGTAGTTTTGTTCTTGCTATATCTTTGAAATAAATAGCAATTTTTAGAAGTTATTTGGTGGTAAGTTGTTAAATGGAAACGGAGTATTAACCAATGACTGGCAGCGAACACTGAAATGAATATACCGAAGGACGAGGGCTCAGGCTGATAGCATGAGGGGAGATGCTGAGAGATAGCAGCCGACCTTTGGGAGACTGGGCCCAAGGTTTATCTGTGACATTTTGTATCCTTAGCACCTAGCAAAGTTCCAGGTATGTGGATCTAGAACTAGACAATTCCTTAATGGACAGCGTCCAATAACCTCATTATGCAGATGAGCACACAGGTTCAGGGGGATTATTAAAATATATAAATACATATGGTTACAGATGTCTGTGTTGTAGTTTTAATCATTTTCAAGAAATGTCCAACTCCTCATGACCCCATTGGGGGTTTTCTTGCCAGAGATACTAGAACAGTTTGCCATTTCCTTCTCTGGCTCATTTTACAGATGAGGAAACTGAGGTAAATAGGTTAAATGACTTATCTAGGGCACACAGCCAGGAAGTGTTTGAGGCAAAATTTGAACTCATGAAGATGAGTCTCCCTCTCTCCAGGCTCAACATTCTATCTACTACACCATACATGTATCTACACACATGCATATATAGACATACATTGTACATGTATGTATATAAAACTATAATTCAAAATAATTGGATTCCTTTGCAATCCTATCCATTTTTTCACAGGGGTCAGGACACAAAAGAGATTAAGAGCCCCTGGTTTAATTACTTGGTGTGGATCATGCGGTGCCAGAAGCAGAACCAGCTTGGGCCCAGAACTAGGAAATAGTCCAGGCTGACTCTCAGAGGTATCATCCAAAGCGGAGGCAGCGAGGCAGAGATCACGCCAAAAGCCAGTCTGTTAGGAGGATGCGCCGGTAGTCAAGGGGCCGAGACATGGGAGGGACGGTCGAAGGCAAGGGAAATTGCCTAAAATGAAGTCCCTGAACATATGGAGGGCATTGGCAGGCTTCATGGCTGCCAGGGCCTTAACCCTTTCATTCTGAAAGCAAGAGCACTGCTCGATACGCCAAAGCCTTCCTTGGCCCTAGGTGGGCCCAGGGCCCCTTGCTGATTTTGCTGCACTCCCTTCCTTCCCCCAAGCCTCCAGCCTGCACTTGGGAGACAGAAGACAGATTGAATGGGTGTTGAGGAAGCAGAGACAGCTGGAGGAGGAAGTACAAGTGGGACACAGAATACCCTTTCCAGAAGTTTGGCAGTGAAAAGGGGGTGAGAGATAGGACAACGGCTTGAGTGGCTAAAGGATGGAGAGCAGGGTGTGTGTGTGTGTGTGTGTGTGTGTGTGTGTGTGTGTGTGTGTATGTGTAAGGAGGGAAACCAATGAAAACTCAGAGATTAAAAATGTTTATGGGTTGAAGGAACCAGGGATATTTATCCTGGGAAGACAAGACTCAAGGGGAACAAAAGGCTTGATTAGAGGAGGTTAAACTCGTTCTGGTAGAAGATGCACAAGGGAAAATATAGCAGACAAATGACACATGAGCTGTCCCCGAATGTCACTGGGCTGCCTCAAGAGGTAATGAGTTCCCCTTTCTTGGACGTCTTCAAGCAGAGACTTGATGTCCACTTGTTGGGACTGTTAGAGGGGACGTTCCTTTTGGATGTGGCCCCTGAGGTCTCTTCCAACTCTTAAAGTCTGAGATTCTGTCAAGGGAAGAGGATGGCTGATGTCCAGTGTTCCAGGGGAGACAGGAGGGGATAATACCAAGAGTGAGTGAATGGGGATGGTGGATGGGGTGGCAGGAAGGAGGGCCACCTCTTTCCGAGACTGGAGGGATGGACTGTGGGAATTTGAGCTGGCTGGACATCTAAGAAGTCATTTAGTCCAAACTTTCATCTGACCTAGAAACTTGATGCCCAAAGGGATGAAGAAAGTGACTCAAGGTTAGGGGATCTTTAGGAGCAGAGTCGAGATTTGAATTTGGAGATCCGACAAAGGGTCCCAGGCTCTTTGTCAAGTGAAGGTGTTCTTAACCCTTTTTGAGTTAGGGACCCCTTTGGCTCCTTTGCTCTATTGGATGATAAGTGTGGATATTGACAGGTTTAGGGGATCAGAGAAGAAATATGGAGGGAGATATTGCCAGGAAGGGAGGGGTGTATAAAGTGAATAACAAGGGACTAATTGTGGTCCACAGAAGTCTGGCTTTAGTCACATGGAGCTGGGTTCAGGTCACTGCGGATATCAGTTGGTTGTGTGATTCTAGTTAAGTCATGCTGTAATGAAACAGTAATTCTTTTTTTTTTAATTAAAACTTTTTATTTGCAAAACATATATATGGGTAATTCTTCAACATTGACCCTTACAAAGCTTTCTGTTACAAATTTTTGCCCCCTAGTCCCCACCCCTCCCCTAGATGGCAGGATATCCACTACACAAGATAGTAATTCTTTAAAGAATATAACAAAACAAAGCAAAAAAAAAAAACAAAAAACAAAACAAAACAAAACAAAACATGGGGGCTTTGGTAAACTGCAAACTCAACTGAATCTGCAGTGTGATATAGCAAACAAGCAAACAAAAAAAAAGAAGTCAAGTTTGGTCTGCATTAAGAAGGGAATGGTTCCCAGCAATGAGGAGATGGTCATCCCACTGTCCAATCCCTTGTCAGACCTCATGGGGAGTATTGTGTTCAGTTCTGGATCCCATTGTGTGATCACTGCCCTCATGGATCTCAGAGCTTGGGAGGGGAGATGAAGCAAATTAATACACCACACAATCTGTTCTGTGTATAAGAGACCAAAGTCTTCTCTTAAGTCACTGTATAGTGTGTGTGTGTGTGTGTGTGTGTGTGTGTGTGTGTGTGTGTGTGTGTGTGTGAGTGTGGGGGGGAGTATCAGAGAAGTCTACATGGAAGACTGAGCTGCGGATGAGTTCATCTGTCAGAGATACAAGGGCCAGAGCTGGGGCCATGCGTGCTGAGCATAGGAAACAGCATTAAACAAAGACACAATGGCGGGAAAGCGTAGAATGTGTTTGGGGGAACAGCCAGAGCTCGGAACACACAAAGGTGATGGGTAGCCAAGTGGGCCAGAAAATACAGGTTGGAAAAGCTGGATGAAAGGCACAAGCGGACATCCAGCTGCTAACAACACGTCATCTCCCCATCGCATCTTTGTGCTTTATTTTTTTATAACTCAGAACAACTTGAAGACTTCATTGTCATAGAAAGACCTTTAAAGTCAGTTGTTACTAAGTGGTTTACACATGTTTTTCTCCACCCCATGAATTATATCATATCACACTCACCCTCTTAGAGAAAGCAAAAAGCCTTTTGATTTGTTTCTTTTAAATAAAATCATTGTTTCCCAACATGTGGAAGGAAAAAAATCACTTTTCCAGTGTAGGTGCCACATTAATTGTTTACATGTGAGGGGGTGAACACATGGGCTTTTAACTCCTTTAAGTCTTTAAAGAGATTTACTTTGGAAGGGAAGCTTGGCCATTCTGGAATCATTCATACGCATTTTCTGTGGTTTTCATTTAAGACAGGAAGAGATTTCCAAGGTTTTCCATGGTTTTATTTGATTGAATTTCATGCTCACTGAGGCTTGTTTCCATCCCAGGGCCCGACACCTTGAACTTGTCTTGACTTTACTCCACTATGTGGCCCTGCTGGGCTTCTGAAGAGCTTTCTGCTTTTAAGCCCTTTGCCTTGGAAACAGCCCCGGCAGCCCCAATGGAAATCACAGGGCATTTTTCTAACTGATCCTGGCTAAGCCGCCGAAAATATCAGAGACTCGGGAGGACTCTCCATCTTTGGCCCGGTCTGTCTTGAAAGGGAATGGAGACCTTAGAGGGCTTTAGCATCTGTGTTGTTGTGGGTTCGATTCATTTCAAGCCAGAGAAGGGATTAGTGCTCAGCCTTTCACTGGGGCCCAGCTTTCCCCACCACTTACTTGATCTTCCCTCTAACTTTGGCCCTTGCCCTGGAACACAGTATTAAAGGCACTATATAATGGTAAGATGTATACTGATCTGCTTTCTGTCTCTCTCTCTGTCTTTCTTCCTCTCTCTCTCTCTCTCCTCTTTGTTTCTGTCTCTTTTCCTCTCTCTCTTTTTTCTCTTCCTCTCTGCCTCTGTCTTTGTCTCTATTTCTCTTCTCTCTGTTTCTTTCTCTCTTCCTCTCTCTCTTTCTCTCTTTGTCTCTCTCTCTCTGTCTCTGACTCTCTTTGTCTTCGTTTCTTTCTCTTTTCCTCTCTCTTTGTCTCTGTTTCTCTTCTCTGTTTCTTTATCTTTCTCCATTTCTCCCTCTCCATCTCTGTCTCTGACTCTTTGTCTCTGCTTCTCTATTTCTCTTCCTCTCTCCATTTCTTTCTCTCAATCCCTCCCCTCTCTCTGTCTGTCTCTTTCTCTCTGTGTCTGTCTCTTTCTCCCTCTCTTCCTTCCTTCCTTTCTTCCTTTCCTCCCCTCCTCTCTGCTCACACAACCATACTTCTGCCTGTGAGACTTTATTGTGATGATTAGAGAGGCAGCATGGTATAAGTGGACAGAGAGCCAGCCTTGGAGCCAACAAGACATGGATTCAAGTCTTGTCTTTTACACATCCTGACTGTTGGACCCTGGGCAAACCATTTAGCCTCTTAGTGCTCTAGGAAACCCCAACAGAATAAGTTTTAGAGACTATGCAGACCTGCTTTGGTAGAAGGAGTTTACTCCCCCAAGTCCCCTTTACCATTACAATCATAGGACTAATCCCTCCCATTAGCTTCTATGGTTATTACCATTTTGGTTGCCTGTTTCTTGTCCTAGCGGATTGTTCAGGTTCAGAGAAGGAGGATATGATTCTCTCCTTCCTATAAATCCTGCTTCAGATACTACCTCTTCCTCACAGCCTTCCCTGATTTCTCCCTCCCTGGACTACACATAGTACTTACACAAAAAAAAGTATGCCTTTAATAAATAAAAGCAAGGATAAGTAGTCCAATAAGCATCAACATATAGCATTTAAATTTAATAGTGTAAAACCAACTAATTGAAAAACAAAACCCATGTAGGGCTCTGTTTCCCTTTCTAGGTCCACCTAAAGTTCCCATTACTATCTTGGGCTTTGTTTTTTTCTCAATAGTATTTTTCCAAATACATTCAAAGATAGTTTTCAACACTGATTTTTACAATGTTTTGTGTTCCGTGTTTTTCTCCCTCCCTCCCTTACTTTCCCCCCCCCCAAGATAGCAAGTAATCTGATATAGAGTAAACATGTACAATCCTTTTAAAAGATATTTGCATATTTGTCAGGTTATGTAAGAAAAATTAAACCAAAAGGGGAAAAGACGAGAAAGAAAAAGCAAACAATCAAAAAGGTGAAAATCCTATTCTTTGATCCATATTCAGTCTCCATAGTTCTTTCTCTGGATGTGGATAACATTTTCCATCCCAAGTCTACTGGAATTGTCTTAGATCATTGTATTGCTAAGAAGAACAATTCTATTATAGTTGATCATCACATAATTTTGCTGTTACTGTGTACATTGTTCTCTTGGTTCTGATCAATTCACTCAGCATCAATTCATATAAATCTTTTAAAGCTTTTCTGAAATTAGCCTGCTTATCATTTTTATAGAACAATAATATTCCATAACATTCATATACCATAACTTATTTAGTCATTCCCCAACTGATGGGCATCCACTCAGTTTCCTGTTCTTTGCCACTACACAAAGGGCTGCTACAAACCTTTTTACACATGTAGGTCTTCTTCCCTCCTTTATGATCTCTTTGGGATACAGACCCAGTAGAGCCACTGCTGGATCAAAAGGGATGCAGAGTTTGATAGCCCTTTGGGCATAGTTCAGCTGGTCTTCAGTCATCATCTATGGAGGCTGTTAAACAGAGGCAGCCCAGCGGCTTGGCGACGTGTCCAAGACTTTTTTCTTCATCTAGAAATATTGACCCACCCAGGCTTGTTTTGAGACTCAGATGAGATAACAGATCTGACTCTCTGCAATTAGTCTCAGATCGTGCTTCCTCTCCATCCACGCTGGGCATCTTGGTGCATTTCATAGCCACAAGTCACAGCCGGCACACTTCATCTGCTTTTTATTTCTTGTTCTGAAAACAGCAATCAATTCAACTTTGCTGTTGCTTCTGAAAAGTGTGTGTCAATAGACTGACTTTGGTCTCCATTCTCAATCTTGTGATTTCCCAGACTAAAATTCCCTTCCCTAACTCTCACATCCAAACGTGTATGATTTTCACAATATTCCTTATCTTTGCATCCTCAATATCTAGCATCGTGTTTGGCATAAAGTAAGCACTTAATAAAGGTGTTTTTCATTCATTCAGATTTTAAAGTGCTATATAAATGTCACTTCTAATTATTTCCAAATTTGTTTGTTTTAAGCTATTACCAAAAAACTGTACCTTTCTTATGCAGTTTTCCCATCTTTTTTAACTTATTTTTTTTCAATTAACATTTTCCCTAAGCATTTCCTATTTTCCAGACTTTGTACTAAGCGATGGGGAAACTAAAACATAAATCAAAAAGACTGTCCTCAATTAAAAAAATATATTTTTAATTAACAACCATTTGTTTTCTTACCTTCTGAACTCCCTTGGGGGAAAAAAAAAGAAAATACAAATCTTTATAACAAACATGAGTAATCAAGCAAAAGAAAGTTTCACATTGTGTTTCATTTTGGACCTTAAACTCATCACCTCTCTATCAGGAGTCCTGAGAGTTTGCTTCTTCACTGGTTCTCTAAAATCACAGTTGGCCATCAAATAGGTCAGAATTCTTAAGGCTTTTAAAGTTGTTTGTCCTTATTGCCACTGTATACATTATTTTCCTGACTCGATTCACTTCACTCTTCATCAGTTTGAATAAATCTTCCTAGGCTTTTCTGAAATCATCTCTTTTGTCATTTCTTATTGCTAGTTAACACATAAACAATAATTTGCTTAACTGTTCCACAGTCTATGGCTAGCCCTTTAGTTTCCAATTCTTTGCCATTACAAAAAGAACTGCTGTGAATATTTTTGTGCCTATGAGTTTTTTTTCCACTTACTTTTATCTCTAGCCTAGAGTGTTCAATATCTGAGTCAATCTCAGTGAATTTGGGGGCATGATTCCAATTGCTTTCCAGAATGACTAAACCATTTTACAGTTCCACCCACAGCATTTATTTGCCTGGTTCTCCACATGCCCTTCGGCATTTATCCTTTTCCTTTTCTGTCATCTTTGCCAGTTTGATGAGGTGAATCCTCGAATTAGTTCAAGAGATTGACATGACACAGTTACAGGAGGACTAGACTTGAAATCAGTTCCCATCTTTCATACTTACTAGCTATATGACCATGGAGCCTCACTTTATTCATCAGTAAAATGGCAGCAATTATCATGTTGAGTCCCAAATGAGCTCATGGAGAAAGAGCACTTTGTAAACTTCACTGCCCTAAATAACTGTCAGTTATTATTGCTTCTGAAGTATACAACCTGTGCCTTGAATACCCCATGGCTAAGGAGCTCCAACAAAAGGACACTTGTATCATACACAGGCCTGAGTACAACCTGGGGAAATGACCCCAAAGAAAGAAAGGGTTTTGGCTCTGAACCCTAGAATAATTAAGGCCAGCTATATCTCTAAAATAAAATTTAGATATAGCACGTGCTTAGGGTCTCCCCAAAATATGGGTAACAGGATCCTCGACTGACACGATGCTCAATATACCATATGAATATTGGGTATGGTATAGCCATTGTTTCTTCCAACCAAAAATACTCAAAATTCATTAGAAGGCCTTCATGGGAAGCCATGAACAAATCAAAAGCATAAAGTATATGAACTTCACTCATCCCCAGAGAGGAGATGAACTCGAGATTGCCATTGGCCAGATCATTTTCCTTTTTCCAGAGAGTCCGATTCATTCTTCCCAGGACTCACAATCCTAACCCTGTGGCTGGCTCCCCTCAAAAGGTAAACACGTTTTATAACTAGATTTTGAACCAGCAGGCCCTTCGTGTCACTCACATTGTCCATCACTCCCTGCTTTGTACTCCAAGAAAGTGGAGTGATTTGGACCACCTTCTTCCATCTCTCTACAAAGTCTGGTACTCAAATGTCCAATTTTACTAATTTTTGAACTAAATATTATTACCCAAGAGACGATTCTAAAAACTGTTAACATCCAGGAAATTTTTCTTCTTTGATATATGGCTAGATTGTGAGATCAAGTTGCCTGGGAAACTCAATACAGAAACTTCTCTCCTCAGGCTGTGTGCACATGTTTTCCCCTACCGTGTATTTCTACTGTAAATAGCCTTGCTGCTCTGAGGTACAGATGGGGTATGAAATTTCATCCCTTTTCCTCCCCTACCATCTCACCCTATCTAATCCCATGTGTCCACCCCAGTCCTTCCTTTTTGTCCTCTGGAAGAGGTTGCAAAGAAGAATGAAGAACAAATCCTCAAGAGATAAAAGCTCTAAAGAGCCTATCATTTCATTTATTTTTTTATAGGCCACGGGAAATGGTTCATTCACTAGAATTCTCTGTGTCTAATCGGATTGGAGGACTCTTCAATTTGATCAGAGATTGATAATGTCCTATGTCTTTTAATTTCTTTTTTTTTTCTTTTTTTGCTTTTTGCTAAGGCAATTGGGGTTAAGTGACTTGCCCAGGGTCACACAGATGGGAAGTGTTAAGTGTCTGAGACCAGATTTGAACTCAGGTCCTCCTCACTTCAGGGCTGGTGCTCTATCCACTGTGCCACCTAGCTGCCCCTATATCTTTTAATTTCAACAGATTTATTGAAGGAATTCAATTTGATCAGTGTCTTTCTTGAATCCCCCTCCCACCCCAATAAATTCAAGATAATCAGAGATGAGAGAGACAAGACAAGGAGAAAGAGAGACAAACAGAAAGAGACCAGAGACAGGGGAGGGGGATGGAAGGGGAGAGAAAGACAGAGAGATAGAGTGAGAGTGTTATCAACACTGGCGACCAGGAAAGACTTCCTTCCTCTAGGACATGGCCTTTCCAGTAATCTTTGATCTGTCTCTCATTAGTTATTCAAACTTGGATCATTCACTTTACCAGAAAGTCTGTTTTCTTTTCTATACAATAGAGATTCAATTTAATTCAACAACTTAAAAAGCATTTATTATTAGGCACCTTTCTTTCAGCACTGTGGACACACTGGAGATATGACAGAAAAAGGAAATCGTTCCTGCCCTTAAGAAGCTTACATTCCACTGGGAGAAAGCAACACAGACTATATTCAAAATAAATACAAATAATGTGTGGATGGGTGGGAGGAGAACCAGATGTTCTAAGAGCTAAAGGAACCAGGAAAGATGTCGTTTGGAAGGTCACTCCTAAGGTGAGCCCTGAAGAGTGCTGAAGTTTCTTAGAAAGTGGAGAGGGGATATGGAGCATTATATCTGGGAAACAGCAGCCAATTGGACAGTGTGGCTAGAACGTGGAGAACAGAGAGAGAGAGATAATGGGAAATAAATCTGGAAAATAGGCTGCAATCAGAATGTGGAGATACTCAAATGCTGGGTTGACAAATTTATAATATATTCTTGAGACACTAGGGAGTCAGTGAAGGTTTTATAACTGTGTAAGTACAAGTCCCTGATTGCACCTGAAAAACCATAATTTCCTCAAATAATTCATGAACAGTGAATGCCCTAGAGGGCATCCGGCTTCAGCAACTTCCTGGCTATCTTTTCTTTGGGTCCAATTGGATGCTTATGATTTCCCGGGCACCTATGGCTTGTGAAAATCTAATTCATTCTCTTTATTCCTCCTCCAAACTCCTCCTCTGGTTGCCTTACTGTGGATTGTGTGAGAATGTTTTCAAAGGCAGCATCACAAGAGTCTCAGGTTGGAAAGGTTCGAAGGACAGGCCTGGTGATGGCCCACATCCCTCCTCTGAGGACCAGCCTAGCTAGGACAGTGGGAGTAGGTGACTGAAAAGACTTATCCACTTGGAACAAAAGGATTCAGGTTCAAATCCTACCCCTTCCATTTACTAGCTGTTTGGACTTCATCTCCTTGGGCCTCAGGTTTCTCAGGAACTATAAAATGGACTAGCTAGTCTTTAAGGTCTCTTCCAGCTCTGGGCCTATGTTTCTAGGATCTCTAGATCACAGACTCTCTAGAGGATAAACCATTTTGCTCATGAAGACTCTAAAGTTTTGGAACATTGCTAAGTAGCATGATATGGGAGAAAGAATGGTTGAGCTGGAGTCAGGAGAGAAGGAGATTTCAATTTCATCTCTGCCATGGCTTAGTGGCTAAGTGATCATAAGCGAGTCACTTTGTCTCTTGGAACCTGTGTCCTTAGCTATAAAATGGGTTGGGTAATATCTGCAGGCGAGTGCTATGGCACAGGGGAAGGGGGATACTCCCAGTATGACAGCTCCCTTTACCAATGAAGGTCATAGATCAATAGCCTGTGATCGACTTAGAAGATAATTCTCAGGGAGTTACTTGTCTGATACATATTAAGATTGTAGAATCCCAGATTTTAGAACTGGAAAGAGCCTCAATGTCTGTCTAGTGCAACCCATATCTGAAAATGAATTTTCTGCTTCAATATCTAACCAGTGGCCATCTTCTTAAAAGTCTCTAACCACTACCCCCCACTTCCCACATCTTGAGGGAGTCCATTCTACTTAAGGACAGTGGGATTAGGAGCCTAAATGTGCTTCTTGGCAATTTTCACCTATTTGGGGCTACGCAGGAAGAACTTGGGCTCCCCTTCATGATAGACCTGCTATTTAAAGACAGCCATCATGTCTCCTCAGCTTTACCCTTCCTGTCCAGTCTTCTTAATTTCTTTCCTAATCCTGGTCCTTCACTATCTTGGGGACGCTTTTCATTTCTCAATGGTTTTCTCAGTTGGTTTTTAGGAGTGTTTTCCTGCAGGACCCTTTAAAGTAGGTAGTGTCAGAAGTGGGATTTTAGCCCCTGTCTCTCCTGCTTTTAAGTCCAGCACTCTACCTAAGTAGCCACCCTACCTCCTACTCAAGTTGTAACTAAGGATTGTTGGGGATACAAAGTACAATATCAATATTGGCTATGGCAGTCATTAGGGTGACCGTGGGAGTGGGATGATTCCGGCAACAATGGAGCCAGGCATCCTTGAAATGAAGTATCCTTTTTATTAGAATTATAGATATGCCTCCAGAACAAGTAAACGAATCTCCTCCATTTCTCGCAGGCATTTATCTTGTTAAGAACATTTTTTTTTTTCAACAGGGACACAATCTGCTCTTGGTTCTCCACGATCGTGCCCTCTGCCACCTGCAGGGGAGTCTTCCCAAGGCTGTTGACCGCCTGTAAATCAGGTTTCTCCCCCTGAGAGTAGTTGACCAGGGAGGTGACGGAGTTCCACTGGCCAGTTTTGCAAGCGCAGTGTAGCGGGGTGTCTCTGTTGTTGTCCAAGGCATTCACGGCAGCCCCACAAGTCAGCAGCAGTTTGATCAAGTCCCCGTGGCCCTGCTCGGCCGCCAGATGGAGCGGGGTCTTTCGGTAGATGTTCCGCTCGTTGACGTTTTTGTTTTTGCCCGCCTCAAGGAAGAGTTTCACCATCTCCACGTTGCCCTTGAGGGCCGCGTAATGGAGGGAAGAAAACCCATCCATGTCTTTGGCTCCAAACCTGACCTTGTGGATCAGCATGGTCTTCACCACGTCCAGGTGGCCCTCAGAAGTTGCCCAGTGCAGCGGGGTCTTCTTCTCTTTGTCGGGCATATTGGGGTCGGAGCCGGAATGGAGCAGCAGCTCCACCATGGTCTTGTTGCCGGCCCGGGCGGCCAGGTGTAAGGGCGTCATGGACAGCTTGTTTTTCACGTTAGTATCTGCTTTGTACTGGATCAGCTGGATGGCGACGTCCAAGTTCCCTTTCTCGCTGGCAATGTGCAGGGGGGAGTTCTGCTCGATGCTGAGGACGTTGATCTGGGCCCCGGCGTGGACCAGCAAGCCCACCATCTCGTGCTTATTGTACCAGGCGGCAACGTGGAGCGGGGTCTGCCCATTGAACCCTGGGACATTGGGACTCATCCCTCTGTCCAGCAGGAGCTCGACGGTGTAAATGCCCCCTGCCTTAACAGCCAGGTGCAGGGCGGACTCCGAATAGGAGGTTTTGGCCTCCATGTTGGATCCCCTCTGGATAAGAACCTCGGCACACAAGGTCCGATCCATCTCGGCCGCCAGGAGCAAGGGCGTGTAGTAGTCCTCGTTCTGCACGTCCAGGGGAGTGCCTTCATCTGCCAAGGCTGCCACGACTTCGGGAAGATTCTTGCGGATGCCTTCGAAAAGGGCCAGCTCCTTGGTCTCCCGGGGCAGAGCTGCCGAGTACTTGAGCAGCCGCTGAATGACGGCTTGGTCATCGTGATGGAAGGCGTTGTGCACGATGCTGGAGTCTGCATTAATCCCAGCTGTTAACAGTATCTTTATGGCTTCATCCAGGCTATTTATCTCAGGGCAAAGGGAAGCTGGGTCTTCCTTGTCACTCAGGGTTAGGGTGTCCAGGAGATCCTTGTTCTCTGGGAAGATCTGAAAGCCCTCGTTCTTCTCTTGGAAACTTGACCTGTGCTGGAAATAATAAGAGCTCCCAATGTTTTCTTCCAGGATTGGTCTCAACAGGGAGAGCTGGCTCCCTTGCACATTGAAACCCAGGGGCATCTTGCTATCTCTCTCCAAGTTACTGCTGCCCATCCCTCCTTTCACAGAATCCCCACGGGCCCTTTCAGCAGCTCTTTGCAAAAGGGACTTCTCTTTCCCCTCCTTTCCTTCTGCCCTCGAGCCTTTGGCCATCGGAAAATGGAGGATCTCCATCGGGTCGTCGGCCATCGCCATGCCCAGCGGGCTTTCTCTTGGGAACATGACTTCACTGCCGTGCTTGTCTTCTAGGACATTTTCGACATCGGCTACGTCTCCCTTACCTGAGGTGGTCAGAAGATAGATGGGAGGAGTGGGGCTGTTCACAGGAGTCTGCATGAGAGGAAACTTTCTTATCTTAGCAAGCGTGTAAGAAATGGTCTTTGGCTTGACCGAGGCTTCCTGGACGCCCGCAGTCTGCTTTTTGGACGCTACTTCGGTGGATTGTTCCAGGCTCTCTTTGTCCCTATCCAGTAAGTGACCCACCAGCTGCTCCTCAGCTCCTGGGACGACCTCTTGGGTGCCCATGGTGTATTTTCTTATGACGTGATACAGGTCGGGCTCCAGTTGTTTCAGACAGGGATAAAAAAACATTCTACACGCATGCTCCCCTTGGGAAATCAGCATGTCCAAGACCCTGCTCACTTTTTCAGGGTTTGTCTTGTAGTAGGACAGAGCCAACTTTTGTTCGGGCGTGAAGATGCCGTAGTCGGCCAGTCTCTTAATGAGACCGTCTGAATCCTGAATCCCCGCTGCCAGTTCCCCTTTCTTCATCTTCATGACTTCCATGGCATAAGGGCTGCTCTGGCCGTGGGTTGAAGAACACATCGTGAGACGGTTAACACATCTGCAGGCTGGCTGAAGGGCTTGTCCGAGCTGGGGATCGAGACAGAAAGATCAAAGGAACGATGATATTTCACAGATTCTTGTCTCGACAACAACTGGGTCCCAGAGAGTCAAGTTTCAAATAAGAATTATCGGAGACGGGGGAAAAGAAATACAGATCTGCTCTCCTTTGTCAGAGCTGCTATATTTCATTTTGGATCCCTGACAGAAAGAACAGAAAGAAAAATAACTGGAAAACAAGGACAAGGAAATGAAAAAGGAAAAGAAAAAAAAAAATTAGGCCGGGAATCAATTCAGCAAATGCATCTTGTTTGATCCACAGTAATCTGAGAAGCAAGGAGATGGGTTTCTGGGGATGGCCTGGTCAGTTAGGGGAGAAGTCTCCCCATCTTCCTGCAGCAGCTTCCCTTTGGTGGGAGGTCTTGGGTACCCTTTCTGTAAGTAATAATGTAAGCAGCCTTTCATGATGACAACAAAAGCCCTTAGCTACTGTCGCTATGAAGGCTTTCCTTTTATGAAACATTAGAGAAGATGGAAGATACTATGAGCCACAGAGGAGAGAGAGATCTGTGTAGGTAATTCCTCCTTAATTCAGTCCAATTTCATTCAGTCTGATTCTATTCAGTTCAACCCCGTTCCAATGAATCCAATCCAATCCAATCCAACTCAACATTTATTAGATATCCACTCCATGCCAGGAACTAATTTAGGTGCCAGGGACACTAAAATGAAAATGGAATAGTCCCGGAAGGCAGTGCGGTACAATGGGAAGAGCTCTGCAGTTGGAGCCAAGAGAATTTGCCTTTGAATTCTACCTGTTCCTTATGACCCAGGAGGAAACTCTCTGGACCAAGTTTACTCTTCTGTAAAGTGATGCTACTGGATTAAATGTCCTCTGACGTTCTTTCACTCCCCAGCCAAGATCCTATGAGTTTCAAGGAGTTTCTTCCACTGGGTAGTGGGGGTGGAGAAAGTACAACATTTGTGTAGGTAAGGAAACAACTAAGCCGGGTAATCTAATACAAGGTGAGCTTAAGAGGGGGAGGGAATCAGGAAAGGACTTGACAGCTGAATTGTGCTCTGAAGGAAACTAGACATTTCAAGGGACAGAGGTGAAGAGGGATCCCGTTCAGGGCATGAAGGCAGCCTGTGCAAAGGCAAGAAGATGGGAGATATGGAGTGTCATATATGAGGAACAGCAGTCAGACTAGAATAAAGATGTATGAAATGGGGCTGGAGGTGGGAAGGCCAAAAAGAAATAGGACTTACAAGGTAGGTGGGAGCCAGCTTGTAGAGAGATTTGAGTTCCAGTTAAGAAATTTGTAGTTTATCCTTGTGACATTAGAGAGCCAGTGAAGAGTGACATGGCCATATTTGTTTTGTTGTTGTTGTTGTTGTTTTGACATGGTCATATTTGAAGAACTGATAAAAGCAAATCTAGAAATAACCAACATTTATTCAGTTTTTAGGTTTGAAAAGAATTGATGAATGTTATTTCATTTAACTTCACGACAATTCTAGGGAGGCAGGTGCTGTGATTATTCCCATTTTATAATTGAGGAAAGTGAGGGAGACAGAGGCTAAGTGATCTGTTCAGAGAGGGTTACCCAGTAAGTGTCTGAGACAAGATTTGAACACAGGTTTTCCGGCCACAACTATGGCGCTCTAGCCAAAGAACCATTTAGCTCCCCTTAGTGAATCAGTGTCAACCCCTCCCATGCTCTCTGGGTCAGAAAGTCCACACTCTCTCTCTTTCCCTTGGGAGCTCCTTGAGGTCGGAAGCTATCTTTTGCTTCTTTTTGTATCCCCAGCACTTAGCACAGTGCCTGGAAGTAGTAAGTTTGTAAGTAATGTTCACTGATTGATCAGGTGATTGATTTCTTCCACCAATGTTGTATTGGGGTGTGAAAGTGACTTAAAATTCTACAAAGCCATGGGAGTGGACCCTAAGAAATCTCTGGCAATTCTGCCCACCAGTCTTGGGGGACGGGGTACACATGAGCTGCCTTAAAGTATCTGCCTCTCTCCTGTAGCACCTTGGATTCAAGACCAGAAAAGCAGCAAAAGAAACAGTTTTTACCACAATATGTGGAAAGAGATTGGTTTTGTTCTGCTTGGTCTGGGAGGGGAGAACAAGAGCATAGGGAGGAAGATGCAGGCTCTGTAGAAGGAGAACCTTCCTGCCAATGAGAGCTACCCTAAGGGCATGGACTGGGTCAGAAGGTAAAGAAGTTTTTGTCAAGCACATCTCTGCTAGCACAAATCCACCTCCAGAGCATACATTTTTCAAAAAAAAAGTCCACATTTTGTGATCACAGGATCAGAACCGTGAGAGACCTCGGGGATCCCAAACTCTAAGCCCCTCATTTTACAGATGAGGAAACTGAGTTAGGGAACTTGCCCAGAATCACATAGACAGTATGAAACTGAGGTAGGATTGAATCAGGTCTTCCTGACTCCCAGCCCCAAATTCTCTCCCCTGAGTTAATTGAGGGATATTGATTGGGTCAAATGCTACCTAATCATCCCCCCATAGGTGCTTTCAGAGCTTGAACTGAACACTATAGAAAGTCGATTTCACCTACACAACATCTTTTGCTTCCATGCCCACCAAAGACTACAATAGCCTCCTAATTGATCCCCCAGCCTCAAATCTCTCTTCCTTTTGGTCCATCTTCTATATAGCTGCTCAAGTGATTTTTCTAAAGTGCAAGTATCACCATACTCAGCAAACTTCAATGGCTCCCTATTACTTCTAGGATGAAATACAAAATTCAGCATTTAAAACCTTTCACAACCTGGTTCCAACTGCCATTTCCATGATTCTGTATTACTCCTCTTCATGCACTCTATGATCGGGGCTCACTGGCTTTCTTATTGATTCTCTCACAAGACATTTCCCATCTCCACACCTTGGCCCTATCGGTCACCTCTGATTGAAACCTTTCTCTTTATCTCTACATTTTGGAATCCCTTGTTTCCTTCAAGACTATCACTCAAACACCACCTACTACATGAAGCCTTTATGGATCCCCTCAGAGATTATTCTCAACACATTTTTTGTTTTTTTAATTATACATGTAGTTATATATCCACATACATTATATATGCATGTATGCATACATACACATGTTTCATATACTTATATATATTTTTGTTATATTTCTCAACAGAATATAAGCTCCTTGAGGGAATTATGTAAAATATAAAGAATATTAAAAAGGAAACCAATTAGGTTGAAGCCCAATTGTCAAAATTTGTTTTAAAAATAACTTGATTTTATTTTTATCTTTGCAACTTCAGTGCCTAGAATAGTCCTTGGCATACAGTGGTATTTAATAAATGTTTGTTGATTGGTTGGTTAATTTGGTTGGCAGTTCAGGCTAGCTCATTGGAATTTCTTTTTAGCTATTAATGTAAGAGTCTGGAGTTTGTACCCTCCAAAGTTCAGAGAAGCCAAATTCATTGATTATTTTCATACAGCCCTGGGGAGTTCAGTGGAAGACTGAAGCAGAAAATGAAGCATCAGACCTGAGGAACACATAAGGCTAGAGTCAAATTTGAAAGGGTGAGCCAAGTCAAAATGTAGTCATCATTACCCTGGGGATGTGGCCGATATAAATGAGACCACTGAAAGGAAAACTAGAGTAGAAAAAAGTCAAGGTAACAATGAAAACATGGAGGAACATCAAAGGTAGCTCATTTGCCAAAATGAGACATTAAGTGATATAGTCAACCTATTCACCTTAGTGCTCTTGGTGAAAAGGACCTCCTAAAGTAGCCCCGAAATTCATTTCTTTAAGGAACCCCCATTTGGTGAATCTAGATTCTGCTGCTTTGGCTTCTTTTCTCTCAGATTCATACGAGGAAATATGAGAAGCAATGAAAGAGGACTTATTAAATGCTTACTTTGTGTTAAACATCATCTTAAGTACTGGGGATACAAATGTAAAAGCAAAAACAGTCCCTTGGGTTTTTATTCTAATGGCAAAAATAAACCTTGGAGAAGTGATTACAAGGGAAGGGTTCTTTGGTTTAGAGAGTTCCGGGGATGGTGAGTGGAGGAATATCTTGACACAACCCATCCATGAACAATAGTAGAATGGATTTGATTATGCTTCTAGAACTTTGGGGTTAGAGAAGAGGAAAGAGTGTCCATACCCCAGAACGGAGGCTAGTGAGAAAGCATGTGTGTGTGTGGGGGGGGGGGGGGGAGGAGGCATATACATATATATATATATACATATATATATATATAAAGAAGAGAGAATGAAGTGGATCATGATTTGGGCTTTCCCGAAAGTGTCCTTGGAGAGGTAACAACTAATAGATCTTAGAAGCCATATGGCTCTCTCATTGTATAGAGTGACATGGGACTACAGATCATAGACTTAGGACTTATAAGGTCTTCTAGTTTGATCTCATGACATTTTAGATTGAGGAAACAAGTTCAGAGAGGGGAAGAAATTTGCCTAGAGTCACACAGTTGGTGAAGTTGAAGTAGAGTTGTGACTCAAGCTGCTCAAATCTGAGCATCTAACTCATCCACTCATCAATTCAAAACTATCTAATTAGATTATGGGAGCTTCTTAGACCATAGCACCTTGATGTTTCCAAAGTACTTTACCTATATTCTCTCAATGCACTTTAACAATATTAATCTAGGCGAGGCAAGTGCCTGGAGCACTAGACCCAAGTTCAAAACTCAGCCTCGAACATTTCCTTAGCTCATCATACTGGGCAAGTCATTTAAGCTCGGTCCATCTCAATGTCTTAATTTGTAAAATGGAATTGATAATATTTATCTCTCAGGGTCAGTGTAAGGATCACACGAGATAGTATAAAGTATTTTGCAAACCTTAAAACTAACATCTATAGATGCTATTATGAAACACAGACAATCAAGTACTGATATGACCGTTTTGGCAGATGAATATTTTAGAGAGGTCATATTGTTTTGCAGATATAATTTACTTCCTCTAATCATCTTTTGTGTATTCAATGGTTACTTCTACATGCAAGTTGTATGTATCTCTACATCTATAGACCAAGCTTCTAGTCTTACACCCCGAGCTTCCTGCTGGACATCTCCATGTGGATGTCAGTCTCTATCTCAAGCAGAACCCATTATCTTTCTTCCTTAAACCTCCCTTTCTCCGACCTTCCTTATTCTTGTTGAGAACACCCCTATTCTTTTAATCACTTAGGTAAGCTAAGAGTTGGATCCCACTCTTCCTTGCCCTTCTCCCAAATCTAATCAGGCAAAACATTGTCCATGACATTTTTCATATCCCTTCCCTTCTCTCCATTCATGACTGCCATCTCCTTTCACTGGACTATGTTGGTCCAGCCAGGCTGTGCTCAGAAGTATTGTGGTTCCATAATTGACTCCTCTGCTTAAGGCAACACTGTAAAACCATAAGTTTCAGAGACAGTGCTGGCCTATATTGGTAGAGGGAGTTTCCACATCTGGGAGTTCCCAGTGCCAAGGAAGGCACTGTCTCGATTCCTGTCCCTAGGCATTAACTTCAGAGGACTGAAGCCATGAGTTTTAGCCATGTAATCTGGCACTGCCACATGCTTAAATATAGAATACTAGTCCAGATGTCCTGTGGATAAAGATAACCACTTAAAAAAAATCAGATAGACCTAGTGTTCTCTTCAGATTGTTTTCAGTATTTATAGGGAGACTAGTGATTGTGTTGCTGGGAAGAATACATAGCAAAGATAGAAATGCAGAACAAAGGACGGGGGTGGGGGGTGGATGTCCCTAGTTCTCCTGGCTCCATCTGGCCCTTTTGTTCTTGCTTCAGCTGGGATGGTCTACATTCTAAGGGCCCTTCCTGTTCCAAAGGAAGGGACATGGTGTGGTGGAAAGAGCATTGGACAAAAAGTCAAGAATTCCATGGAATGCTGGCTCTCCTGTGGGTTTTCTGGGTAATATGTGGTGCCGTTTCTTTCTGAGTCTTATTTTGCTCATCTATAAAATGAGGAGGTTGGGCTTAATGGTTGTTTTAGTCCCTTCTGCCTCTGAATTTCATTGATTCTATGCAGAATGATCGTCTATTGACCTGAAACATTAAGCTAATAAAACATTATCTCTGTCCCAGACCCCTGAGAATGGGCTATGGTAGAGGCAGGGGGCTTGGAAAGTAGGGGTGGGGTCTTTGATCTGTTTGCCAATATTTGTCAGTTTGTTGGTTATTTGGTGGAATCTAGGATGCCCTATAACCCTTTGTCTTTCTCTGAGTAAGGGTCATGTGCATGAATGTGCATGTAGGGTGGTGGAGGGGAGGAGGTTTTCAAGCGTGACCATTGTCAAGGATTGCTGTTCTCACACAGTTTGGACTAAATGACCTTTAAAGTCACTTAAGACTCTGAGAGTCTAAGATTCTATAATGAATATATTTTCAGACACCTCCTTTGACTAATCTCTGGTAATTCCCCTCCCCCCCAATTTTGTAGCATCTTAAGATATGAATTCAGTCAGGAAGGGCTCTCAAAAGTCATTCAGCACAATCTTTCATTGTACAGTTGGAGAAACTGAGTTCCTGAGAAGTTGCATGACTTATTTCAGGCCACTTGAGTAGCAGAGCCACATCCTCTAACTTCAAACCAACCAGTTTTCTCCATTTAAGGTTCTTAATGAAATACATTTTAACCTCATTTTATTTGCATAAAAATGTTGAGGTAGAACCCACAGAGGATTATTTTACACTGGGATCTCAAATGTCTCAGGGACATCCTTGAACTTTTTAGGTACAATCCTGAGCCAGAAAGGATAAATAGAAACTTTTAAAACTGGATCTATGTGGATTTTAAAATTGGAACAGTATAGATGGACTGGTTCGTTGATTAACAAAAAATGGGAGGGGCTTAATGACTATGGGGCCAACTCCAGTAGTTGTAGGCTCATCTGGGAGAAATCCTGACATCATTCCCTGTTGTTAGCTCCTACTCCCATGACCCCACTCCCTCTCTCTCTTTTTAGGCTGGCTTCTCCCAACCCACAAAGAATGCATGCCATTGAACCATAAGGCACAGGAGAAGGGATTGAGGAAGGAAGGAAAGAAGGAAAAAAGAAAAGAAGGAAGGAAAAAAGGAAGGAAGGAAGGAAGGAAGGAAGGAGGGAAGGAGAGAAGAGAGAAGGAAGG
>JAJPUD010017217.1:0-31878 GCA_023553655.1 Myrmecobius fasciatus | reverse complement strand
GGAATTTCTTTTTGTATCTCTTGCTGCTGAACTTTATTGGTAATATATAAAAATGCTGATGATTTATGTGGATTTATTTTGTATCCTGCCACTTTGCTAAAGTTGTGAATTGTTTCTAGTAGTTTTTTAGTTGAGTCTCTAGGGTTCTCTAAGTATACCATCATGTCATCTGCAAAGAGTGATAATTTGGTTTCTTCACTACCTACTCTGATTCCTTTTATCTCTTTTTCTTCTCTTATTGCTGAAGCTAACATTTCTAATACAATATTAAATAGTAATGGTGACAGTGGGCAGCCTTGTTTCACTCCTGATCTTATTGGGAATGGTTCTAGTTTGACTCCATTACATATGATGCTTGCTTAAGGTTTTAAGTACATACTACTAATCATTTTAAGGAAAAGCCCATTTATTCCTATACTCTGCAGTGTTTTTAATAGGAATGGGTGTTGGATTTTATCAAAGGCTTTTTCTGCATCTATGGAGATAATCATATGGTTTTTATTAATTTGGTTTTTAATATAATTGTTTATGCTAATAGTTTTCCTAATATTGAACCAGCCCTACATTCCTGGTATAAATCCTACTTGGTTATGATGTATTATCCTGGGGATGACTTTCTGTAATCTTGTTGGTAAAATCTTATTTAAAATTTTTGCATCAATATTCATTAGGGAAATGGGTCTATAGTGTTCTTTCTCAGTTTTCTCCCTACCTGGTTTAGCTATCAGCACCATATCTGTGTCATAGAAGGAATTTGGTACTACACCTTCTTTCCCTATTTTTTTGAATAGTTTATATAGTATTGGGATTAATTGTTCTTTGAATGTTTGGTAAAATTCACATGTAAATCCATCTGGTCGTGGAAATTTTTTCTTAGGGAGTTCATTGATAGCTTGTTCTATTTCTTTTCCCGAAATAGGGCTATTTAAATAATTTATTCCCTCTTCTGTTAATCTGGGCAATCTATATTTTTGTATATATGCCTCCATTTCATTTACATTATCAAATTTATTGGCATAAAGTTGGTCAAAGAAACTCCTAATTATTACTCTAATTTCCTCTTCATTGGAGGAAAGTTATCCCTTATCATTTTTGAGACTAATAATTTGATTTTCCTCTTTCCTTTTTCTAATCAAATTAACTAAAGGCTTATCTATTTTGTTGGTTTTTTCATAAAACCAACTCTTACTTTTATTTATTAATTCAAGAGTTTTCTTATTTTCAATTTTATTGATCTCCCCTTTAATTTTCAGAATTTCCAATTTCGTATTTAATTGAGGGTTTTTAATTTGGTCTTTTTTTTTTAGCTTTTTTAATTGTAAGCCAAGTTCATTAATCTTCTCCTTCTCTGTTTTACGCAAGTAAGCATCTAGAGATATAAAATTACCCCTTATAACTGCTTTAGCCGAGTCCTACAAATTTTGGTATGTTGTCTCATTGTTGTCATTCTCCTGGATGAAATTTTCAATTGTGTCTATAATTTGCTCTTTCACCCATTCGTTCTTCAGGATTAGATTATTTAATTTCCAAATAACTTGTGGTCTATTTTCTCCTGGCCTTATATTACATCTGAGTTTTATTGCATCATGATCTGAGAAGGATGCATTTACTATTTCTGCTTTTCTGCATTTGATTTTGAGGTTTTTATGCCCTAACACATGATCTATTTTTGTATAAGTTCCATGAACCCCTGAGAAAAAAGTATACTCCCTTCTATCACCATTCAATTTCCTCCAGAGATCTATCATTCCTCACTTTTCTAGCCTTTTGTTAACCTCCCTAACTTCTTTCTTATTTATTTTGGAATTTGATTTATCTAATTCTGAGAGAGCAAGGTTGAGATCTCCCACTAGAATAGTATTACTGTCTATTTCTCCTTGCATCTCTCTTAACTTCTTTTCTAGGAATTTGGATGCTATACCACTTAGTGCATATATGTTATAAATATTGATGCTGCTTCATTGTCTATGGAACCCTTTATTAAAATGTAGTTTCCTTCCTTATCTCTTTTAATTAGATCTATTTTTGTTTTTACTTGATCCGAGATAAGGATTGCTACCCCTGCCTTTCTTTGTTCACCTGAAGCATACTTTTGGTCTATTTTCTCCTGGCCTTATATTACATGTGAGTTTTATTGCATCATGATCTGAGAAGGATGCATTTACTATTTCTGCTTTTCTGCATTTAATTTTGAGGTTTTCATGCCCTAACACATGATCAATTTTTGTATAAGTTCCATGAACCCCTGAGAAAAAAGTATACTCCCTTTTATCACCATTCAATTTCCTCCAGAGATCTATCATACCTAACTTTTCTAGCCTTTTGTTTATCTCCCTAACTTCTTTCTTATTTATTTTGTGATTTAATTTATCTAATTCTGAGAGAGCAAGGTTGAGATTCCCCACTAGTATAGTATTACTGTCTATTTCTCCTTGCATCTCTGTTAGTTTCTCCTCTAGGAATTTGGATGCTATATCACTAGGTGCATATACGTTTAGTATTGATACTGCTTCATTGTCTATGGTACCCTTTAGTAAAATATAGTTTCCTTCCTTATCTCTTTTAATTAGATCTATTTTTGTTTTTACTTGATCCGAGATAAGGATTGCTACCCCTGCCTTTCTTTGTTCACCTGAAGCATAGAAGATTCTGCTCCAGCCCTTTACCTTCACTCTCTATGTATCTCTATGTTTTAGATGTGTTTCTTGTAAACAACATATTGTAAGATTCTGGCTTTTAATCCAGTCTGCTACCCGCTTCCGTTTTATGGGAGAGTTCATCCCATTCACATTCACAGTTAAAATAACTATATATGTATTCCCTGCCATCTTATTTATCCAGAGTTATGATTTTCTCTTCCCTTTCCCCTCTCTCCCTTCACCCCTCCCTAGTAGTTTATTTTTGATGGCCACCTCCCACCAATAGTCCTCCCCTCTTTAGAGTCCCTCCCTCCCCTTTATACCTTTCCCCTAATCCTTCTATTAGTTTATCCCTTTCCTTTCCTCCTTTCCCTCCCACCTTCCCACAAGGAGGGTCAGGCCTTTCTTTGAAGCCAAATGTGTCTGATATATTCTCTTAGAGTCCAATCTAATGAGAGTAAGGTTTACACAAAACTCATTGCCCTCCCTTCTTGCCCTCAATTATATTAGATCTTCTATGTCTCTTTATGAGATTTTGCCTTATTTTACCTCCTTTATTTTTACGTTATTTTGCCCCCTTCCCCCCCTTTTTTCAGTATTGTATCCCTTCCACCTCTAATTTTTCTTTAAGGATACCTATAGTAGAAATATAGTTCTCAAGAGTTCTTTCCTTTTTACCTTTTTATGCTTCTCTTGAGTTCTGTATTTGAAGGTCAAATTTTTTGTTCAGATCTGGTCTTTTCATTAGAAATAGGTGAAATTCTCCTGTATCATTGAATGACCATCTTCTTCCCTGGAAGATGATGCTCATTCTAGCTGGATAAGTTATTCTTGGCTGTAATCCAAGTTCTTTTGCCTTTCAGAATATCTGATTCCAGTCCCTTCAATCCTTCAATGTGGAATATGACAGATCCTGTGTAATTCTAATTACAGGTCCTCGGTATTTGAACTGTTTCTTTCTAGCTGCTTGCACTATATTTTCCTTGGTGTGATAGTCCTGAAATTTGGCCACGATATTCCTTGGCATTTTAATTTTGGGGTCTCTTTCAGGAGGAGATCGGTGAATTCTTTCAATACCAATTTTGCCTTCTGATTCTAAAACATCAGGGCAATTCTCTTTAACGATTTCCTGGAAGATAGCATCAAAGTTCTTTTTTTCATTGTGGTTTTCAGGGAGTCCGATAATCCTTAGATTGTCTCTCCTGGATCTGTGTTCCAAGTCAGTTGTTTTTCCTAGGAGATAGTTCATATTTTCTTCTATTTTTTTCATTTTTTTGTTTTTGTTTGACTGATTCTTGAAGTCTTATTGAGTCATTTACTTCTATTTGTTCAATTTTAATTCTTAGAGTATTATTTCCTTCAGTTATCTTTTTTAGCTCCTTTTGTAGCTGGCCAATTGAATTTCTTGATTCAATGCATTCTTTTTCCATTTTGCCAATTTTATTTTTCAATTAATTGTTGTCTTTTTCCAATTCACCAATTTTGTTTTTCAGTGAATTGTTGTTTTTTTCCAATTCACCATTTTTATTTTCCAGTGAATTGGTGATTTTTTCCAATTCACCAATTTTATTTTTAAATGAATTGTTTTCTTTTTCCAATTCACCAGTCCTGTTTTCCAGTTTTTGATATCTATCTCTGTTGCACTGATCTCAATTTATTTCCCCATTCTTCTTCTAGCTCTCTTTTGAGATTCTTTATGCAATCTTCCAGGTAAGCCTTCTGAAAGGGAGACCAGCTTAAGTCCGCCTTTGTGGCTTCATCTGGGATTGTTTTCAGAATCTCAGGATCTGGGGACTGTTCTATTTTTTCTCCGTAAAAGCTGCCTATGGTGAGAGCTCTCTTCTGCTTCTTACTCATAATTTTGAGTTGAGGTATCAGTCACCAGCAGGGAATATTGCCACAGTTTCAATTTGCCCTGGGGCAGTTTGCCGAGTTGACTTCTGGTCTGAGGCTGGTGGGGCTAGATCCGCATTAGGACCACGTTTTCAGCTGCTCTCAATCCACCCTTTACCAAAGGCAGATCTGCCAAAGCACCTGCCCGCAAGCAGAGCAAAGTGGCCCAGGCTTCTCCCAGAGTCTTCCTGAGTGCCTAAAATCTGCCCCTCTATAGGAGCCCTAACTTCCACCCTGGCTGTTGTCTGATGGAGACCAGTGGCCAATTTCCTCTGAGGCTAACCTTCTCCAAAGTTTTTTCAAAGTAGATTGTTGATAGAAGTGCATTGTAGTCCACGTGTTTGGTGGAGCCCTCACTCCAGAACCAATTCGAAGGCTCAATTTGTCTGGGTTTGAGGGAAGGTCTCTGGAGTTCACAGAGAATGCTGTCTGCAATTCACCATCTTGGCTCCACCCCCTCGCCATCTTGGCTCCTCCCCCTGAAAAAAATTAATGCCCCTTACCAAAAGTGAATGACTTACTTCTAAGGAACAGTTGAAGCATCTGGGGGTTTCAATGATCTGTAAGTTTAATATGAGTCACAAATGAATTTGGTAGCTCAAAAAAGTTAATGTGATTTTGGGATGGCAATGAGTCATGTAGTTCTATGAAGGTGATAGTAGTGGTTCTCTGAGTTACAAGATTATATCTGGAATAATACATTCAATTATACATATAGCACATTTTAAGACATTATTCCATTGCAGACCATCCAGAGAACAGCAACCAGAAGACAATCTCGATAAGAGAGGATGTGGGAGAAAGGGACAATGTAATATGATAGCTGTTACTCAAATGTTTGAGAGACTAGATTCTTTATCTTGTTTTTCCCTCAGAGATATTACTCTCTAAGAATAGTTATTAGAAGAAACTAAAAGGCAGATTTTCATTTGGTATGTAGAAATAAAAGACCTCTACAACAATTAGAGATATTGAAATACTCAATCAGTTTCCTTAGAAGGTAGAGTGTTACCTCTCAATGGTGATTTTCAAATATAGGCAAGAAGACTATTTGGTATATTATAGAGAAATTTATTTTTTTAGAAAAGGATGGGACTTTAAAGTTTCTGAGATGCCTTTCAACTCTGAAATTCTTTAACTCTCTAGTATACTCTATGAATCTTTCATACAACAATGGATGAAATTTTTAAAACATGTCTGTATGTAAGTACTAAATATATTTTTGATAAATTTGATGATTTGGTGTCATTTTAACTGGCACCACAAGTTGGACTGCCCATTTGATTATCTAAATTGGTTTGACATATATTAAAACACAACATTAGCTAATTTTTGTTGAGTATTTTTCTAACTAAATATTGTTTCAAATACAAAATTAATGAATTGAAATCTGTATATGTAAACCCTACAATTACAACAGAGCATTAATATAACTGAATTTTGGTCTGTTTGATTTTTATAATTCAGAAATTCATTCAGAACAAATATATGCATATACATATATACATACAAATATATGTATATATATACATATATACATATGATCTGTGAATTTTTAAAAAATTCAAGTAGAATCATCATAGGCCTCTTCTATTTTCTCCTTAGGAAAAGCTTTAGAGTATAACCCCTTTGGTCACCATCCTCTTCTCTCTTCTTTCTTAAGTAAAAGACTAGAAATTCAGTTTTTCACTCCTTGTTTTAAGCCAAAGAGAAATATAATGTCTCTCAGGTCCATATGATTTATGGCTTCTCACTTTCTGCTATGTTATGGAGTCTTTGGTAGATCAAAATATTATCAATAAAATTATAGTAATTCAGAACCCCTAGTTTTAAGAATTCCTAATATTTGGACAGAGGTTTGACTTTATAACTTAAATTGTGTATATTTCTATCTAACTCTAACTTCCTCCATTTACATTATAATTGTCAGAAACTAAGTAGACAATATGAATCTTTATAATCAAAAACTAGTTTTCTTTATATGAAGCAAAAATCAGAATAATAGGAAATAGCTTAAATAAAAATATTAAAATATGTTTCCAAACTGACGTAGAACTTCTATCAGTCCTTGAAAGGCCAATCACAACAAGGAGTTTTCAGGTCAATTTCTTTGTTCCAAGATGCCTGTAGGGATCCAACAGATAACCATAATTTATCTCTTCTCTTTTGAATCGTTGTTCTGCTCATTCTCTATCACTTTACAGATTATTCCACAACTCATCTGAGAAAATGAGAAGGAAACACAAAAAAAGAGAGTCCTGGATCTCACCCAAGGGAAAAGTCCCCAAAGTTTCTAGTGTAACAAACTAGAAATAGGAATATGGTGGAAACCGTCAGCTCCTTTCATTCCTAATTTTTTTCTTCTTATAACTTAAAGGTTCATCTGAAGACTTAATGTTAGAACCCAGAAGTGACCAAAGTGCTCACATACACACATGGACATACACAAATACATATACACATAACACACATACAGCTCTGACCTAGTAGATCACAGGATTATAAGATCATAATTGTTTTTCCACAGGAAGAACCCTTAAATTTCAAAAGGGCTTAAATGATTTCCCCATGAGCACCTAGCAAGTAAGAATCAGAGATAGACTTGGAAAATTGTTTTCTTTTTAAAACTATTCTGCATAACATATTATTTCTATAGAAGATATGTTTGTGTATGGGGAATATTGTTAATATTCTTATACTTGGGACATTGATGATGAACATTATAAAATACTTTGAAAAAGAGGTGAGGGACAATTAAATTCTGCAGTGGATAGAAAATCAGAACTGGAGCCAGGAGGACTTGAGTTCAAAACCAACTTCAGGCACCTAACACATCCTAACTGTGTGACCCTGTACAAGTCACTTAACCCCAATTTCCTCACGAAAAAAAAATGAGGTAGCAAAAAGTGTTTGTAAAGGATTTAGGCTAATCAAGGGCTAGATACAAAGTAGTTATTTAGGGTTGTAGAGCACTTAAATAATGCCAGGATTTAAGATCCTTCTCAGACCTACATCTACTTAAATGTATATATAAATATTATCCTTTTTTTTTTTTTTGGTGAGGAGAAAGTTGGCACAGTGCTGGGCCTGGAGTAAAAAAGGTTAATCTTCCTAAATTGATATCTAGCCTCAAGCATTTATTAGACACATGATCCTGCCTGTTGAAGTCATTTTCCTTCCATTACCTATCCATTACCTTACAGGGTAAATGGATAAATTAAGTCTACATTTGTAAAATTATTTACATACATTAAATCATTCTATAAATTTTAGCTATGATCATCATCATTAGAAGTTCAAAAAGAAATGTGATAAAGTGCTTATTAATTTTTGTTTTCTATCAAAGGAATTAAGTGGGTAATATTAGGCCATTAATCCTACTGTTCCATTTGAAAATGAAACGTCACGGTTCTCAAGCATTAAAGGAAATGTTAATTGTCATGTAAAAGACATATAGAATTCTTTTAAATTTATACCATCAAACTGAAATAAGAAGCTAAATCTGCATTATCCAAATTAAAATATATAAAATGTGACTATGTACAATAACCAGATAATTAGCTTAATTCCTTGTGCTAGTAAGCCAGAAGCAATGCATTTCTCCACATCCTTGTACTTTCTGCTCCAGGAACCAAGTCAGCACCTTAAAACAATTAAGCAACCCTTAAACAATTTTTTTCCGATTCTCATAGTTTACGCTTTGGACTAAGAATACATTGCTACCAAGTTTGCTATTTATCTCTAAATTCTTTATTGTTTAATAATCTTTTAACACAGATGGTAATATATAAATTATGTTTTTCCAATGCAAATCGTGCTTGAAATGCAAATTTGAACTTGAATTAATTAGATTTATGTGAGGTAGCAATGACAACATATGAAAAGTACACATGGAAAGGCCAAAGAAACTTCAGGATCAATCTGCCCCTTATGGCTTTTTGATTCTGAAACAGGTGGGGAATCATTTAAGCAGATTGTATCTCAGTATTAACTCAATCTCATGAAGTGTTCTTATTCAATTAGGAGTGGGTCCTTGTCAGGATAGAGTATTATTTTAAGATGCCTAAGTCTGCATTCCTGTAAATTGAAAAGTAAAAGTTTCAGTAAGAGGACAAAGTGTACTAAATACAGCTAGATACTCTATTATAATTACAGCTTTTCTTTCAGAATAGAAAGATTTTATAACGGAAAGTTCTTTCACCCTATATCTATACATGCAATGTTTATCTTTTAATTTGTTTCTATATATACATTCTCAATTTAGCTCTTAACTCTTTAAATAAGGTTCATATTTAGTTATTATACAATATAATTGATTTTTTGGCATTCATTGAGATATCCTAATTAATTCTAAATTTCTAACTTAACACTGACACAATAAGCATTTTCTAAGTTTGCACTATGTTCCAGGAACTGTGCTAAGCAGTGGGGATACAAAAAAAGACAAAAACAATTTATGCTTTTGAGGAGCTTACATTCTAATGGAAAATTTAGAAAATAGGTAATTAATTAAGTTAAATAAAGCAAATTTTGAGATGATATTTTGAAGGACTATTTAAATTACCCAATGTGAGGAATTTTAAAATTAGTCTTTTAAAAAAAGACAAATTGGCATGTGCTCCCCTCTTTCCATTCAATTGACTGCTGTATGAATTTGATTTAATGAATATTGTCAGGAGAACTTAAGGTTCTTTAGCCCAGGGCAAGAAAAGAGAAGCATAGAAACTATTTTTTTTTTCTCCAGAAAGAGCCTCAATAAAATCCCTAACATCATTTCTCCTATACCCCTGAGATTTCATGGTTGAGTTGAACTGGATGAAGATGTCTAGAATAGGAGTATAGGTTAGGCAAATAATGATGATTTTCAAAGAATATATAAATGTATAGACCCTTAGGATCACCATTGTCATCCATTTCAGCAATCTTCAGGAATAAAGAACATAATATCTGCCACCTAAATTAATTTCTAGAAGAAGGCCAGTTTCTGTTAATTGTGTGAGATAATTTTTTAAAATATTTTTTTAAAAAAATGAGATAATTTTTTACATCACCTATTTAGTGAAAGAACAATTATAAGTTGATATTTAGAGGTTAATATTTTTGGATGGTCCTCTTAAATAAATACCTAAATACCAATATTCTGTTGTTGTTATTGTTTTCTTGGGGTGGTTTTAAGGGACACAAAGTGGTTTAGGGAGGCATATTGTACATATGAAAGAGGCATGTTGTCAATGGTGAGGGAAGGGTATTATTTCTTAAAAATTTAGGAAGGAGATAAATTATTAGCCAAAATATTTTAGAAAACAGTGTATATTTTATCTTATTTTATATAGTTATATATAAGTTTCTTTAAAAGTTCAGCCTTGACTGTAATGTGAGAAAAAATTTATCAAGTCAAGCAAACAAACAAACAAACAAAAAAATCCTTCCTGTGGAACATAGCCTTCATTATGTGGGTGGATGAAAACAGGATATGACAGCCTTCACCACACTTCAAGTTAAAATAGGAAACTACTGGTAAAGTTGGGTGGAAATTATATTGAAATGAAAAGTGATAGACTGCACGGGAATAAGAAAGAAGATCGAATTTGGACTAATGCATCATCCTACCCATGTAACCTGTAACTGTGTAACACATCTGGATCCATTCTTCTCTATAAATTCTACATAATTATACAATCTAGTTTTGCTTTGTTTTCATGGGGATTGGGGAAGAGATTTGTGACGCTAATTATTTTTTGCATTGCATTTGTTTGAAGATATTTGTAGACCCGGGAAAAAATTGCTAATTTTTAAACAATTTTCAAATCCTATAAGTAGTATTCCATGTGGATCATGGAAAATTGTCATAAATGAATTAAGCACAGTCACCAATCTCAAGAACCACAAAAGCACACAAAGAACACCTCGAGTTAGCAGCTTCCCCAAGCACAAAGAACAATGAAACACTGCAGATTCTTCTTGATGCAAGATTCAAAGCTAAGTGTATTTCAATTTTGACTGGAAGAAGAGAAAGTCTCCAGCTGCCTTTGCTTTGATTCTGCTCCAAGGATATTCAACAGATATATCTGGAAAGGATGGGAGGGAACTATACAGAAATTTTAAAATCATATCCAATCACTTTAATTGGGAAGAAAATAAAAGTATTATTTAAATTTAATAGATTGATACTGTTAAGGAAATAAAGTTTAATTTTATGACAATAACAATTTAGAAGAGTGGGACCTGGTTGATCCCCTCATCACCCGAAGAAAGCCAAAAACCTAAATTGGCCGGTCAGATATATGATTTGAGCCCTTCTGAACTGATATACCAACTATCTTTTGTGAAGCTCTCTGAGTAAACTCGATAATCTTCTGCCAGCAACCACAAAACCGGATTAAGCTTGCACAGACATTCTGAGTCAAGGAGCACTTCTTGCTTCATGATCTTGGCTGATAACAGGCTAGCCATCATGAGTTTGGGGAAATTTTTTGCTTTATGACTTTGTAATCCCTTCTCACCCGACCCTTTGATGATCTCCGTTCTAACTGGAGATCTGGATGTATGCAAGCCTATTTTCAGAGAAATAAAAGCACCCATATAGCATAATATTGTTTTGTCTTTCTTAGACCAAACTCTGGAAAAAAGTTCGATAGTAGATTGCTGTAAAGTTAACTAGAAAACAAAACTAAATATCCCAAATACATAGGAATATTTTAAACAATCTCCCCATCACTTTATTGGTGTAACTCCAGATTAGCCATATCTCTACATCAATGATAAAGAGAGTTTAGAATACTTTTACCTTATTTGTATGTTTTATCTATAGAATAGATATATAGGACAGGCCAAGCTTAATGGGGAAACTATTGGGTTGTAAGTTATAGAATCACAGAATAATAATTAAACAGGACCTTCAAATATATCAACAAATATCAGAACAAAAATCCCCTGTACAACATTATAATCAAGTAATCATTTGTTTTCTGCTTGATAATTTCTAGAAAATGGAAACTCATTGAGACCAGAGTATCTGAGGTATCGTGTTTTAGGTAATTGGATAAAGCTAGAACTTTCCTTTCTGAAATGTTCATATATGGCTTCTACTTCTGTGTTCTAGGACTAAGAAAAACAACTCTAATTACCCTACCATGTAATCATCTTCAAATAATATTACACATATGACCTAACTTTGTTTTGGGCACTATATTTCTATTATCAGGGAGTCAAAAAAATTCCTTCCCTAAATTTCTGGTTATACTTGAATTATGAGATATATAGAATCCCCCTAAAATGTTGTAGTACATAAAATAATGTGTGAACTCAGAAAATGATCTTGAGTCTGCATTACTCTACTGCAGAACCCAGAGGGGAAAAGGCACATTTACTTCTGAGAGCTAATTTGGAAAAATGAATGTCCAATGGAGAAAACAAAGTGTGATTCTTCTGTTTCTTATTTTTGTTTGTTTGTTTGTTTCTCTTGGTGGTGTTTTAATTCAAGCCTCTTTTGTTACTCTGAGTACTTGTATGGCTTCTGAGAGTCCCTACATTTTCTCCTATATATACTTATTTCTTAAATCCTGTGGTTGGTTCCGTGTAATCTGATTCTCTCCTTGACCTGTTTTGTTTGTGATGTTTGTCTGAAGCATATTATTCAGCTGATTATTAAGGATTATTTGAGTCAACGCAATTTGAGTCCTAAATCAGAACAGACCCAATTACTTACTAGTATTTTTTCAATTACATGTAAAGTTAGTTTTTCTGATTAATTAGTGAGTTCTTATTCCCAAAACAGGGAAATTTGAGTTTGTCAAAGATTAGATTATTATTGTCATTGACTACTGTGTTTTGTGTACCAAGTCTATTCCACTGAGCCATTACTCTATTTCTTAGAGAGGACCAGATAGTTTTGATGATTATAATATAATAAGAATTCACTACTTGACAAAAACTACTAGGAATATTGGAAAACAGTGAATAAAACAGTTAAAGAGCAATGCCTCATATAGTATGCCAAGGTAGGACTCTTTTTGTCATATTTTCTCAAATAGTTTACATAGTATTGGAGCCAATATTTGGTGGAGTTTACTTGTAAATCTATCTGGTTCTGAAGACTTTTCTTAGCAAGTTGATTGATAGCTTGTTCAATTTCTTTTTTTTCCCCTCAACTGGCATTAATTAAGTATTTCATGTCTTTTATTAATCTATTAATCTGCTCTGTTAATCTGGGAACTTTATATTTTCATATATATTCATATGTTTCATGTAGATTGTCAGATTATTGACATACAATTGTGAAAAATGGATTGTAATTGTTGCTTTAATTTCCTTTTCATTGGTGATGAATTCACCCTTTTCACTTTTGGTACTGACAATTTGGTTTTCTTCTTCCTTTTCTTTAAATCAAATAACCAAAGATTTTTTTCTATTCTTAAAATTTTTCCTAAAACCAACTATTAGTTTCTTACTTTCAGTTTTATTAATGTATCTTTTGATTTTCAGAATTTATTTCTTATTTAATAATAGGGTTTTAATTTTAAAAATTCTTTTTAAGTTGTATGCCTAATTCATTGAACTCTCCTTTATTTTATTCATGTAATCATTAGAGAAATAAAAATTTCTTCTGAAAACTGCATTGTCTACATTCTATAAATTTTAGTATCTTGTCTCATGCTTGTCATGCTCTGTGATGACATTGATTTTTTTTTCTGAATTGTTGTTTGACCCACTTACTTTTTAGGAATAGACTATTTAATTTCCAATAAATTTCAGTCCATCTTTCCATGGCAGTTTATTATACATAATTTTATTGAATCATGATCTGAAAAGATTGTGTTTAATATTTCTGACTTTCTCCATTTGACTGTGGTTTTTTATGACCTAATTCATGATGAATTTTTTTGTGTAATTGCTATGCATTCCTGAGAACAAAGTTTATTTTTTATTACCATCATTTAATTTTCTGCAAAAGTCTACCATATCTAACTTTTCTAAAATTCTATATGCCTCCTTGACTTCTTTCTTTTTTATTTTATGGTTACATTTATTTAGTTCTGAGAGAAGTTTTAATTCCCACACTAGTGTAGTTTTGCAATTTCTTCCTGTAAGATCCTTAACTTCTCTTCTAAGAATCTGGATGCTATATAATTTGGTTCACATATATATAGCATTGTTATTGCTTCACTGTCTTTGGTACCCTTTAACAAGAGTTAGTTTCCTACCTTGTCTCTTGTAATTAGATCTACTTTTACTTTTACTTTATCTGAGATCAGAATTGTTCCCCTGTTTTTTTTTCCTTGAACTGAAGCATAATATATTCTTTTTCACCCTTTTATTCTGCATATATCTCTCTGATTCTATGTGCATTATATGTGTATCTCTCTATTCAAATATGTTTTTTTCTAAACTCTATTGTAAAATTGTTTTTTTTTTTCAATCCATTCTGTTATCTGGTTCCATTTTACAGGACAGTTCATCCCACTCACATTCAGATTTATGATTACCAACTATCCATCCTATTTTCCCCTTTGTTTATATTTTTCTTTCTTTTTTCACTCTATTCCTCTTCATTGGGCTTTTACTTCTTACTTTCACCTCCCTCAATCTGACCTCTCTTTTATCAGAATGCTCCTTTTCCCCTCCTTTTCTCTCTTTTTTCTCTATAGGATAAGATAAAATTCTATACCCAACTGAGCTTTTGTGTTATTCCCATTTTGAGCTAAGTGAAAATAAAATTAAAAATTGCTTACCCCCTCCATTCTTTGCTTCTACTCTAATGCATCTTTTGTACCTTTTTATGTGACATAATTTATCCTGTTCTTCCTCCCACTTTGCTCTTTCCTGATACATCCTGTGCATCCATTATTTTTTTTTCTATCATCACTTTAAGGTCAACTCATACCTTCACCATCTGTGTATGTATACTTCTTCTAACATCCCTAATAGAAGTACAGTTTTCAAGAGCTGTAAGTCTGAAACAGTCAGTTTCTACTTGCCCAAATCTAACTTTTAAGGGATTATTTTCTTCAGTTAGTTTTTATAACGCCTTTACCATTTGCCAATTCTACTTTTAAAGAAGTTGTTTTCTTCAGTGGATTCTTTTTCCCATTTCACCAATTGTATTTTAAGTAATTTTCTTCAATTTTTGTGTTTCCTTTTCCAAGCTGTTGACTCTTACTTTTCATAATTCTCCTGCACAACTCTAATTTCCTTTCCCATTTTTTTCTTATACCTCTCTTACTTGATTTTTAAAATCCTTTCTGAGTTCTTCTAAGATAACTTTTTGTACTTAAGATCCAATTGATATTCCCCTTTTCAGTCTTCACCTATAGACATTTTGCCATTTCTGTTCTTGTCTGAGTTTGTTTTGATCTTCCTTGTTGTCCTAGTAGTTTTCTATCTTTAAGGTTCTTCTTTTTCTTCTCATTTAAACAAATTAATTGAGCTCTGCTCCTGAAATGTAGGGATCACCTCCCAAGCTTCTTGCACTTGATGTCAAGGCTTGGTCCCTGGCTTTCTCTGATGGGGCTTGAGGTACTGCTAGCTTGTTCACAGCACTGGAGTGACCTGACCTAGTCAGGCAGGTTCTGCTGCAGTTCTAGGGCTCACAGTTGACTTCTGCAATGGTGCTGAAGCATCTATAACCAGAATGTTGTGCCACTGACCTACTAAATCAGATTTGAGGGTCCTTAGTTGCTGATCTATGATATGGCTAAGAGTCCCCTTGTTTTGTCCACTGGGCACTGGCCTGGACTCACTGGGCTATACTTCTCTTCTTCCCAAGTGAGGTAGACATTTCCTGAGGTCCTTCTAAGTTATCTTAAGCTGGAAAATTTTTCACTTCATTTTTTTTGGTGGGTTTTGTCCTCCAGAACCTGTATAGATGCTTGATTTAACAATGTTTCTGAAGGAAACTTGGGAGAATTCAGGGATCTTCCTAGGTTCCCTCCAGAATAGATTCAATTGCAAAAAGCAAAGTATATTACTTCTAGGACAATTATCATCTCTATAGCCTAAATTGACAAGACCTTAACTTTTTCCAATGTTCAGAAGTCATAGTACTCCTTTAATAAATGTTTGTTCAATTGATTTAAAAATCCAAAAAATAGAACAAAATGGTGCTCAGAGGTGTTTCTGATGTGAACCAAGCACATGAGAAAAATTTTATGATTCTTTCAAAAATGTAATAAAAAAGAAACTCTTTCAGCAAGAAAGTCAGAAATTAGGGAGACATTTGTTCAACAAAGATGTCTCCCACTGAACAGGTAATTCATTATATTTTAAACTCCTTGAGGGTAAGGATTGTCTTTTGATTCTATATTCCTCAACACATCACCATCTCTGGTAATTAGTACTTAATAAATATTTATTGGATGAATGAATGAATCTAAGAAAGAAAGATTCTTTGTAAAGCTTATGGATAAAATTTAGCAACTTTGTAAAACAATTAAAACAAATCTTTATTTTCACTAACTTCTAATTGAAATTTATCATTTCTGCTCATTATTTACAAACATTATTCTTTAAAGGGGTCTGTAAGACCCCTTTAAAGGGTCAATGATGAAAAAAGGTTAAGAATTCCAACTATTTTATTAATAATGAGATTATTCATGTTACTTTTTGTATAGTACTTAATACTGATTGCTTCAAGTCCCTAAATGTTTAAGAGACCAACTTATAAAAATTAAGTTAACAGACAACAAGTTAAGAACTCTTATCTTGTGTCACTCATAATAGGTCTACAATGGGGCAGTTAGGTGGCTCAGTAGATAGAGCACCAGTCCTGAAATCAGGAGGACCTGAGTTTAAATCTGATCTCAGACACTTAACACTTCCTGGCTTTGTGATCCTGGGCAAGTCACTTAACCCCAAATGTCTCAGCAAAAAAAAAAAAAATTAGGTCTACAGTTACTGGAGTTATTTCAAATTATAAACAGATGATAAATAAACCATGCAGCCTGACCATTAACACTATACATGGGACAGGTATTCCACATGGATATAAACTGAGCCCTGAATTGAATAGGAAGACAAGAGTGAGTAAGACTACCTTTTCAAAGGCAAATTGCATTCTTGTGTTCTAAACTTCTCCCACCCAGCAGTGCCATTACTGGGTCTGTATGCCAAGAAAATTATAAGGGAAGGAAAAGGGCCCACATGTACAAAAATGTTTGTAGCAGCTCTTTTTTTGGCAGCAAAGAACTGGAAAATGAGTCGATATCCATCAATTAATAAGCTGTGATATATGAAGGTGAGGGAATATTATTGTTCTATAAAAAATCATGAACAAACTAATTTTAGCAATACCTGGAAAGATTTACATGAACTGATGCTGAAAAAAACATGCAGAAACAGGAATACATTGTATACAATAACAGCAAGAATGTGCCATGTTCAACTATGAAAAACTAGATTCTTCTCAGTGGTTCATTGATCCAAGGCAATCCCATAGACTTCGGAGCGAAAATGCCATCTGCAGCCAAAGAAAGAACTAAGGAGACTGAATGTAAATAAATACAGGCTATGTTCACTCCTTTTTTTCTGTTTTTTAAAAAATTTATTCCATGATTTTTCCCTTTTGCTCTAATTTTTCACTCCCAACATGATTCATAAAGTTATGTGTATTAAAAATAAATACATTTACTAAAAATAAACTTCTCCCTTAAATAAAGGTCCTTTCTAATAACTATGTTCTCTAGATAATATTTGGATATAAATTTTTAAAAATATTTGTCCATTATAATTACTGAATGCTGGAAACAGCAAAACAATATAATTCCTCTCCTCTTGGCATTCACTTCCTGGCCCAGTTTCACTCTTCCATCTGCCCCAAGGAAACCAAATTTTATTCCAGTATTTCTGTCTCTCCTCAATAAAATAATATCCAATACTTTCCCTCATCTGGGATTTCTCACTGTACTATCCGAACCTTCCTCTGGTCAACTTAATCTGTCTTTAAAAGTTAATTTCAATGTGCCTTCTTGCTATTTATATGAAGTATGTTTAATGGGCTTACTTTGGGTACCTGCAGATACAGGACAGAGAATAAAAGGGATTTCTGAGTGAATGAACTACTATGAGCAACAGTAGCTGAAGTGATAACTTCACCATCAGCTGGAAATTGTGGTATATTGCAAGAGGAATAAGCAATGTTCCCATGTGGCCTGAACAACCACAGAGAGATATCCAAATGTTACTATAAAAAGTTATCCTTCATGATATGGACTGAACATTGAGTGCACATTCATTTCTACCATTACGACAATGGGAGTTTGCAGGATCTGAGTGGACTTGGTATCTAGCTTACATCACTTATATGTTATGAATATGAAAGCCACCTTTATGATGAAAATACTATGTAGAAAAAGAGCTTTGTATTTTCCTGTTTTTGGTATCCATGCCCCACACAATTATAGCTTAGTGAACATTTTCTTTAAATCTTTGCATCTATGGATAAATGGGTTTCTGATATGACAGTCTTTAAACATGAATTTACAGGAAAATAACCATTGGCCACTGGTACCTATCAGTTATGCTTTGAAAGCTGAGAACAAAGATATACAGAATAGTATGTAATGAGGGAGATGTGCCCTATGTTTAAATGACTCTTCAAGAATTATATGCATTTGGAGAAGCCAACAAACTGCCCCCTAAAGCTACATGAAGTGCAGAAAAGGCAGCATTTTAGTGAAACATATGTCTCACATTTTTTTGTTTCATAAAAAGCATCAATTTCTTTTAAAAAATTGGACAATCAATCACTTTTCATGTAGCCTGAAAACATGAGGTTTTCTTTTCTGTTAATATATTGATGTTAATAAAAATAATTAATTGCAACTAAACTGATTCTTTGTTCAAGTAATTTTGATTTTCTTATACTTTGGTGAAGCTCCCTTATTTGAAAATAGATCTTTTTAACATCCATTTTACATTGTTGGGAAAAGGATACTTCTGATCTTTGTTCTTCTAACCAAAACTAGAATCATAAAGGTTTTTGTTTGGTTGATTGGTTTCCAGGATCTGCCTGAAAATCAATTGGGAGATATAGTTTACCAAAGGTGGTTCTCACTGAAAAGGAAGATACTAAGTATACAGAACAATGGAAATGGACTTCTATATTTTGAGGCCAAATTCACAAATTCTTTATTCCTGTGGCCTTTTTATTCCTTCTGTACTCCTGGATAGGAATGCAAATCACTACCTCTGCGTTAAAAAATAGAAAAGCTCTTATGATCTTTGGGGGAACACATAGAGTTTCTATTAGATAAAACTGTACTCAGTTGGAAGTGGTCGTTTTAGATATTAAAAATATCTAAAATTTTTACATCTATTATATGCCAAGCACTCTGCCAATCGCTGTACAAATATTAATTATCTTATTTCATCTTTACAACTACCCTGCAATGTAAGTGCTATTATTTTCCTAATTTTATTTTTTGAGGAACTGAGAAAAACAGAAATTAAGTGAATTGAAAAAATTCACACAATTAATTAGGAGGAAGCATTTGAATTCAGGTTTTACTGATTCCAGACCTAGCACTATATCCACTGTATCACCTAGCTGTATTTCTCTAGATCTTAATTTTACTGCAAAAGGAGGTGACCCAAATCCCCAAAAGTCTCCCAAAAATTACACAATCCAAAACAAGGATCTAGTCTGTTTTCAGATGAAGTATAACTTAGCCCTCCACATTGGTGCCTTGGAAGAATCTGGTTATGGTAATTCAGGAATAATTTCCTTTTAATTTTTTTTTATATTTTATGGAATACAACAAACATTTCCTTGATAGTTTAATAAAAAAAGGTGATTGCTTATGAAACTGCAAATCTACTACATACAACTTGCCATTCCTTTTAAATAAGAAAACAAATTCTACACTTTCTCTAAAGAACAGAAACTCTCTCATTTACTACTGCTGTCTGGACTTCCTAAGTATGTGCTATAACCAGCTAATGAGCAGAATAGGAATGTTGGACACGATGGAATGTCATTAGGCTGTCATTTAGGTTTGGAGAAGATAGGAAAACAGCTTGATGCTGATAGGGCAGGTTCCCATTTGAAAAGTGAAATAAACAGTGAATAATCACAGCACATTTCTCTAATTATCTTCATAACAAATGTTTGATTTTTCCTCAAATACTTTTGTAATTAGTGAATGAAAATTTTTTTCTCACTAAAAATCCATGCAAACTAACTACCTCTTTCTTGACCCTCCTGACTAGCATCTCTAAATAAATAGGTCCTCTCCCTAGCTCCAAAAGCTGAATAGATCAAAGATACCCATACCTACTAATGACAAAATCAAATCTTCGACTGCCAAAAAAGCTGGGTGATTCTTCAAAACCCCTTGTCTTTCTTCTAGCTTTATAGTGTTTCATTCATCCTTCAAAGGTTTAATATAAGCTTATTTCCTCTGACTCCAGTCTTGCCATTTCTTTCTTTTCAGCTAGAGAAAGAAAGAGTGAAAGAATTGTCCTGCTATCATCACATTTTCAGGATTTTTGTTCCATCTCCCTAAATCTTTCACTTTCCCTAATTAGTTTTTTTTTTCTCCTTTCGATCTATTTGATTGGTGGTGTTTCTCAAATGTTTTCTCATACCTTCCTCCATTGTGTATTATTGATGTTTTTCAAATTCCTTTTTTAAGGAGGTGGACTGAAAGATAAGGAAGATAGACTATCAGTAATTATAAAGTATATCCTTGATTTCCCTTTCATAAATATTTTCCTTCACATTGTACCTCTGTGTGTGTGTTTCTATGTGTGCCTTTTCCTTTTAAGCAGCAACTTGAAGCACTATCCACTGTAAAGTGTCCAGGGAAGTTGTACCCATAACTGCAAAATAATTTATTCATAAATATGGAAATATCTAAATAATAAAGGCAACAACACTTTGTTAGGGCGTGAGCTATGCAAGAAATTTTCTGGATATTTGCTTCAGGTCTTTATTTTGTTATTTGAAAGCCTTCATCACCAAAGTATAGATAAGAAGGGCTTATCAAGTTAAGGGCCTTGTGTTCTACATTTTCTGAGTATTATACAGTGCTGGCTGAATGGTAAAGAGTTAAGGAGCCTGCATCTCATTGTCTCATTTGTCTTCAATTTTGTTAATAAGGCTTGTCTATCATCTCTTAATCAATAGGCTCTAATTCTCATTAAGTGATCAATCAACAACATTCTGTTCTAATTAAAAAGAATTTGTTTTTTATTCATTTGCATTGCCTAAATTTATCTAACATTCAGGATGATTTGAACTTCCTAATCAGAGGGTTGCAAAAGTATCAAATTCACTTCAGAGAAGAGAGCATATTTTCTGTTTCTGGTAATATGCAAAAGAAGGACATCCTGAAAGAACATGTTCTACAAAGTTATATTGATTATGGGATTACATCTCTTAATTTTCATTTCATGTAGTTCTCTATAATTAGTGATGATGACTAAGAAATTACATCATAAATAAATTTCATAAATTACAGCACCTTCATTGCTAAATATTTTCAAATATAGATCTGTTTTAATATAAAAAAGCACTGATTTATAAACAAATCATGCACAAAAATGTCCAAAACAAAATATTGGAAATGCAAATGTTAACAAATGGCCACTTCTTTCTCTGAACCTTAAGACTGCTTTTTCTATCCCAGTTTTCTACTTTCACAATTCATCTTTTATCTGTGTCAAATGTAGATTTATTCCCATGCCACAAGTGTGTGAACATTTTAACCCTCCTATCTAAAATAACCCATAGAGCTGCAAAGATGCTTTATTTCAAACTCCATTACACTTTTAATATTGTTTCTTAAACAAAATCCATAAAATAGTCCCTTTCCATATGCTGGATGTCATACAGAAGACACAACAGTCATTTCTACAACATGTGTTCAAAATGTCAATTTACTAAACATTAGCAGGAGGAAAATTGATAATGGCTTTAGGAGGATGACTGACAACACATGCCAGCATCATTTTAGACTTTATTAAAAGAACCTCTCATTAAGCAACACATGCACTGGATTTTTTTAGATTCACTCTTCATCCTTCCACTCCCATCTCTGCTAAAATGGATCTGTAGACTTCATGTTTAAAACCAACTTCCAAATCTGTCTTTTCAAACTTTCCAGCATAATGCATCTTCAGGCTTGGGCAAGATTTAAGAAATTTGCACCCAAAAGAATAAAAGTAGTCAATGAAAGGAATTAACTAAGTGAAAACAGAGGCCTGTTAATTGCAGCATCTGTGAACCAAGTGGGGTGTTTACTGCTGTAAACACCATAAACCAGTATATAAACAGTACATAAACAAAATTATTTCCTCTCAGTTAACTCTATGGGCATAAAAATAATAGACATATCAATAATAATAAATCATGAACTCTATGTACTATGCCCATTTAAGACCCTTCAAGGTATCATAAGTGTGAAGGTAGCTTCAGAGAAATGAAATTCTCTAGAGAAAATAAAAAGGCCACGTAAATAAAAATTTCTCGAGGAATTAATCACTGCCTTGACATATGTTGCTGGCATCTTTAAACATATTGATAACTGGCATGACTGCTTTAATCCTAGAGTAGAGCTCTAAAAATAGTTGACATTTTACTGTTTCTATAGTAACAAAGAAAATGGCATCCTACAATACTTCCATTCCAGCTGAGCTGAATGTTTTTTTTTTTTTTCTGGATTGCTTATATACATCTCATCTATGTTATTGTCAGTGGAACAACCTCTGCTGTTTTATCCATGGTTTGGGGTGTGTAATCACACAAAATTGACTGTCACTGCATCAGTATGAGTTCCTTAGTAAGCACGAGTAAGAAAACCAAAGTTAATGAGGCTATATCCATTTCAAATTGTGAAGGTACAAAGGCAAAGTTGTTATCTACACACATAGTAGGTGTTTCCTAACTCAAAGGTTTCAAACACAAATTCTACTGCCCTCAACACTATTAAGTGCAACCCCAACCAGATTGAAATGTATTTCGGAAATATTTTAAAAACAAAAATTATTTTTTTTAAATTTATTTTAAAATAAATAAAAACAAAACAAAAATAGCTAAATCGATGAACAGTCCCTAAGGATCTTTATGAATTAGTGTCCCTCTTTTTTGTCCTTTTTTTTTTTCATTTGAGTCTGACAATACTGTCCTACATAAGGTAATTTTGAGTTAACTGGGAAAGTTGTTTTTTTAAGAAAATATCACTTTTCCACCTGCCTGCTGAAAAGCTTGATACTCTTCTACAGAAGTTTCATTGCCTTGAGAAGTTATCACTTCCACTGCCATCTTCTTTCAACATGCAAACAGCCTTGGAAAAGATAATAAAGTTAACTGAGCTTAGCGATATATAGTTTACTGTGAATTAGTTTATCAGCTAAATCCTTGATGATCAAAAGATTCAAAGTGGAGATTAGTGAAAAGGAACATAGAAATTGAGTTTCTAATACCTTACCCTAAGCTCAAAGTAGCAAAGAAGAGATCTTTAGATTTATGTAAACATTATAAATTTATTGATTTTGGATCTGAAAGATATACTGGGGCTCACTTAGTCCAACTTTTATTTTGCAAACTGACACAAATAGGCAAATCAACCTGTGTAAGGCAACAAATATATCAGTAGTCTAATGATTGTTGAAAACATACATGAATATGAAAATACTTTTGACTTTCTTGTGACACTTCCTGCACTTAAAATTGGGATAATGAACTGATTGTTTTTTCTTTGATGTTCTCTGTTTCTGTCTCTGTCCATTTGTCTCTGTTTCTGTCCCTCTGTATGTCTGTCCGTCTCTCTGTGTGTGTGTCTGTCTTTCTTTGTCTTTGTATCTCTCTCTGACTCTTTTTCTCTATCTTTGTCTGTCTTGGTTTTTGTTTCTCTGTGTCTGTCTTTCTTTGCCTTTTTTCTCTGTCTCTGTCTCTTCACTGTCTTTCTTCATATCTTTGACATTTGGAGAACTACCAACACTTTGTGGTACGTTGTTTGACAATGTAGATAAATAAAAAATGATCTTGAGCTTTTCTTATTGCACAACTGTCATCCCTGTATTGCATGTACATCTTTGCTAAATTGGAAGTCTTTCCATTGGCGGAAAATAACAACATTCATAATCAAACTATGAAAATCATAATTTCAAAATCAGAGTATCAAAAGCATCTTAATACCATAAAACTCAAAAAATCCTTAGACATCATCTGTTATTAGCCTGAATTTCTTATAACTTTTTAAAAATATAATTTGTTTGCTTAGTATTTATATATATGTATATACATATATATATATATTCTTTTTTCACTTAAAGCTTTACTAGGATAACAAAGGGACTCATGATACAAAGATGGTTAAGAATCCCTGATCCAGGCCAAATTCCTCACTTTGTAGTTAATGGAAAATTAAGCACAGAAGGTTTAGATGAGTTGCAAAAGGTCACAAGGCTATCTGATATCTATCACAGTGTTAGCACCCTGATTTCTTGAATCACAGTTCCAGATTCTATATACTATTTTTACCATAGAGTTTAAAATGATAAAAAAAATTTAATGATATGGGAATTCAGGTGGCATAATCAAAGGATCATTTATTTGGGTGTCTTATTTTTAACATCACATTTCCTACCAAAAATATTGCCAGTGATTTTGTCAGTGTTGGGAATTCTTGGCATGGGAACTACTTCCAGCATGAGATGGAAAACCCATCGTTGAATTAAGAGTAGGTTCTAAAGGTTTTCCTGAAAAACACAGATTCTGGTTAGTTCAGATTTACTCAGCTGGTATATATAATGAAAAGGTTTTCGATTAAGTTCCTTCTGACTCCAAGCCCAATACTCTAAAATGCCAGTCTGCTCAAGCACACACAAATATCCCCACCTTACTCAGTCAATAGCCAATGAGAACTTTAAGTGGTTTTTAGCTGCCAGATACTTCTAAGTGCTAGGAAGACAAGTACAAGCTAAAAGAAAGATTGACTCTACAATCACATTCCATTTGGGATATTATTTGTTGTTTAGCTATTTTTCCAGTTGTTTTTGCTTCTTCCTGGAGCCTTTTGGGAAATTTTCTTGGAAAAAATACTAGAATGATTTGCCATTTCCTTCTCTAGCTCACTATATAGGTGACAAAACTGAAGCAACAAGTTTAATTGACTTGAACGGTATCACAGTAAGTGTCTGAAGCCCAATTTGATCTCAGATGTTCCTGATTCCAGGCCAAGCACTCTACTATGCTATCTAGCTGCTCACCAATAGGACTACACCAAAAAGAAACTGAAAAGCATGAGTGAGTAGAAACTTTCATTTAGGTAATGGGAGTTAAAATCTGGAGAACAGCCTAAAGAGTATGAGAGAAGTAGCTTAATCTAAGTTGTAAAAATATTTATTTTCATTTTTGTCTGTTTATCAATGAATGATTATTTAGCTTTTTCCAGCATTCTAAATATCTTTATTATGGACTGGAAAATCCTCAACCAACATGAAAATTTGTGTATATAAAGAAGATTGTTTATAAAACTGAAACTTCACATACAACATGTTCTTTTTAGTAATTTTAAACAGTACCACTATTGATCTATTTAATGTGTCTCCTTAACCATGAATATGCCCTATACCATTGGAAGTTTCATTGACATTCTCTTCTTCCTTTCTCTTCCCCATTTTTGTACAATTACTGCTGCTGGGTCATTCTCCCCCTGCTTTGCCTCCTCCATGTGTAGGTAATTTTTTTTTAAATAAAAGTATGCTGAAAACAAATTTGCATTGCTATGATTGCAGCTGAAAATATGTATCTTACATTCCACAGTTTATCACTTATTCCCCCATAGATCGTCCAAAGATTGTAATTGTCCTTGTATGTCATCCTTGACCAAATTTCCAAACTTTTGTAAAGTTTTTCTTATTTCTTTTTAAAGTCAACAAGTATTTATGAAGCATTTACTATATCATAAGCATGATGCCAAGCTCTGGGAGTATAAAAAATGGGAAAAATCATTTTTCCTTTGAGAAACTCATTATTATTCACATTTGTTGTTTGTTTTATTTCATTTAAAAATATCATCAATTTGGATTTTATCTAGCTATTTCTTTCTCTTACTATTGACTATGTAACTCTATCCTTCTGAATTTTTCATTTTCTTTTTGTTAAATTAGCTTCAAAATTAATTTAAAAGAAGAGTGACATGAATTGTTTTCAGAAAGTAGCAAAACTCTTTTACAGATCTGAAGCTACCAAGTAAGACAAAGATTCATATTTTCTCTACAAATATTTTTCTACTGTTTTCATATTGAAGACTTGCAACACTATTCCCAGATTCTGAAGAACTAAGTATGAATATAGCATGAGGGCAATGAAAAGAAAAATGATGGTATGAAAACTTCCCAATATAAACTAATGAACTCCAAAGAAAAACAGAAGCAGAAAATGTCATCAAGGACTCTATGACAGAAAGGGAGGGTGAACAAGTCACATGACAAGAATGAAGGATGACAATTGAACAGGTAAAGAGCTACACTGATATGCTCATATTGTTGGAAGAAAAGGAAGGTTCTTAGTACCCCATTCCATGTATTTATTTTTTGGCAAAATTTTAGAATAAAACCATTGAGAGTTGTACAGAATCGATGGGCATAAATGGATTATGAATTACATCATGTAGGGAACTTCCAAGTCAGTGAGCTCCTATATCCCTGTGAAGAGGATAGCCAATTAGTTTTTTATTACTTATAAAAACTCCTTATTTAATTTATCATTCCAGTTTTCCAGCTATCCTTTTACTTTCAGAATATATATTTTGGTTTTTTTTTTTTTTTGGTTTTGTTCATTTCTTTTCCATTTTTGAAAGTTGCGTAAGTAATCTCTCTTTGTGTCTCTGCTTCTCTTTCTCAGTCAGTCTGTCTCTGTCAATACAAATTATTCTCTAAGTATTGCTTTAGATATATTTTAAATGTTCTGGGATAATGGCTAATGATTGTCATTTTATTTAATTTTTCCCTATGGTGCAGCAATTCTTTATGATTAAGTTATTGAGTATATTTTTAATTTGGTGCAGTTAGTTTGCGCAAGCCTGAAGTGAGGAAGTTCTGAGTTCAAATTTTATTTCAGACACTTACTAGCAATATAATAACTCTGGATAAATCACTTAACTTAGCTTGCCTCAGTTTCCTCATTTGTAAATTGGAGAAGGAAATGGCAAACCATGAAACCCACAAACGGGGTCCCAAAGAATTGGAAATTACTAATAAGACTGAAAAACAACAACTATTTTTAGTCCTTGGATTGTCTTTTGATCCTGATTTTCTTTTGGAATGCTTTCATCAGAGGCCTATAACAGATATATCCATATTCATTCACATCCATGCATGTATAATAATGCATACATACACACATTTTGCACATGCATGTGCACACACATGAATGTATACCTATATAAAGACATGGATGCAAATGTGCATATATTTGCATGCAAACACATGTCATATGCATATGTATGTGTGCCTATCTACACTATCTATAGACAAGCACACATGCATGTATACATGCACATGTTACATGCTAGCATGTTTGTGCAAATAAATTCACACTACATGCATACACAAGTCTATATACTCAACAAGGATTATCAAGGAAAAGTGTAGTATAAAGCAGCATAAAGAGATTAATTCCAGACTTTGCTGACTTGCTCAGCCTTCTCTTTTTCCTTCTGGGCTTAAATAATGTGAATCCCATTTCTAGGCACTGAAAAGGTGTGTGTGTGTGTGTGTGTATGTGTGTGTAAAAATAAAATAAATATTAGGCTGTTTTCTAAATGCTTTTCCCCTTTCTTAAAGCCTAAAGTTTTTTTCTTGTCTCCCAGCTTAAAAAACTTCTCTTTTTATGTGCATTTTATGTGTTATGATTGAAACACTGAACTTGAACTTTACTATAAGAGTGTTTAGGGACAATAAGCTGGTAAATTAGATTTTATAGAATTATAGAATCTCTCACTTCTTCAAGGGGCAGCTGAAACATCACCTTTATGATGGAACCTTTCTTTAGCTCTTCAATTGCTAGTGTCTTTCCTCCCTGTATACCTTTTGTTAATCTGCCTATTTATTTACTATTAATAGCTACATTTATATTCTCTTTATTTTCATTTTTTCTGTACATAGTTGTCTATGTATTCATTGTGTATCTGAGAGTATGTAAAAAAGTTTCTTTACAAAGGGGATAGTTTTATTTTTCCTTTTTATCCCAAGACCCTAACCCTGCTTTTCATATACCAGGTACTTCATAAATGTTTGTTGATTGATGGAATGATGGTGATTTTTCCATACTACACAATGAAGATTTTATCTTAAGGGTCTTATTGAACAAGGACGAATATTATGTTCCCTTTCCTTTACTTTGCCCTAAAGTACAGTCTGAAAATATAAAACCAATGAAGAATTCTCTTGTCATTTTTCAGCCCTCTGCCTCAAAGGAATCCACAGTGACAGCTTTTGCAATTAGTCTAGGATCTTACCTCCTAGAGATGATGATAAACTCCCAACAATGGCTTCACTCCAGTTTCCAGTGCAATAGGTGTCCATCACAGAAATTGCAGTTGAATTAATTGGTTCACTGGCTGACAGTATCAGCAGAGAGGCCAAGGCCTGAGCCACCCACTTATTACTTGAAATGCTCTATCCTAACCAAGCTGGCTAGCTTGAGTGAGAGACCCAAGTTCCCCCAGGGCTTATATAATGCACGTAATGCACAAATTGAGGGCTTTGGTATCCAAGGATGTCAATCTGACACCTTGCATAAGCATCAAGTTTGCTCAAAATATAAAAAATTGTATAAACAAAGTTGGATTGTGGACATTTAATAAATATTAGATGATGGGATACAGAAAAAAATATGCAACAAGAAAAGAACCTGATCACTGGAGGGAGATGGAAAACAATATTGAATGAATACACTTTTGTCTAATTCCATGTAAAATGCCTGTCACTTAAAAACATAGCTAGAATGCATATTTTAATACTTAAACTGAAATTCAATATTTACATTGCTATATATGTATGTGTTTATATATGTGTATGTGTATGTTTTATGTATATGTGAATACATACATTTAATATTCATTTAACTTGAAAGTCCTTACTTAATATATATTAATTAACTTTTTCGGCTCATATCCAACCCCTAATTCTTTCTATATTCTATTTTGTTTTTTCCTGTAAAAAAAAAAAAAAAAAAAAAAAAAAAAAAACAGTCTCCTTTTTTGTCTTTCCATGAGAACAACAAATGCCTTTGGTTAATTATTTTTAAATATCAATGTTTTTGCATTAGAAAGGCATAGGTAAAATCAATGGCCAGTGACTTCACTTTATAAAATCACAGAGTAGTAATTGTAAGGGTACATTTTCTAAGTCTTTAGTCACCATAATGTATAAATTGAAACAAGATGAGAAACTTTAAGGTAAAATGAAAGCTTTTATAGTTAAACCAAAGGTTTTGTGAAGATTAAAGAAACAGAAGACACCATAAAAGAACATGGTACCTCCAACTGAGGAAGCAGCTAGGTAGCTCAATGGATAGATTGCTGGGCTTTGTATTAGGAAGACCTGAATTTAAATTCAGCCTTAAACACTTACTGGCTATATGATTCCAGGCATTTCACTTAACTCCTGTTAATCCATTTAATCCTTAATCCACTAAAAAAGGAAATAGCAAAACACTACAATATGTTTGCCAGGCAAACCCCAAACATAGTATGATCCATGGGTTCACAGAGAGTTGGACACAATTGAATGACTGAAAAATAATCTCCAGTTGACAAATAATGAAAGGAAAATTTCCCTAAATCTAATATATCTATAACCACTATTCAATAAAATCCCATAGTTCACTGATACCTCTATGACCCTTTATTTAAAACTACTATAATCCTATATAATATAATACGAATCCCATATATCAAGTTCTTCACTACCTATTTCCCGCATAGCTTTTCAGTACTTCAGAACATTCTCCCACTTCACACACAGTCAGCCACACTGGTTAATTTTCTGTGGTTAAAAACAGTATTATATCTCTGTGATTTCCCACAGGCCAACTGGCTCCCATGCTTGTAATAACTTTTTCTCTAAATCTACAACTTTTAAAATCCTGATGTTTTTAGACACAATTCTAATATTACCTCTTGCAGATCTTTGTTGGTTACTCTTAGCTGCTAATGAGTTCCTTTTCCACCTCCTGTGTATGAATTTATGTTGAATGTACTGCTTTTTGTTTACTTGTTATTCCCCATCAAAATATATGATATCCGAAGCTTGCCTAGAACACAGGAAATAGTTAACATATGTTTATTAATTAATATGTACATCTTGTGTGTATAATGACATATATATTTTTTTCTCTAGTTAAAATGTAAATTCTTTGAAGGCAGAGTCTGTTTTATTTTTGTCATTCTTTTAAATATTTGTGGTTTGATATTTTGAACCTCTATTTCTCAGTCTCATTAAACCTATCCCAGAAATCTTGATAATGGTGAGATTTATCATATACCTTTAAAATTCTTGTGTCAACAGAATAAATATATAAGAAAAAATTAAAGTACAGAAATGTTCATGTCATATGGGGGTGAGTAACTCCTAAATAACGTTAAAAACCTTTTCCCCCACTTCACTAACCCTCTGATACCTTGCTACTTTTCTTCCCTTTTCATTTGTAAACAATTGTGTCTTCTTTTGAAGGTTAAATGATACAAATTGTTTTATGTATTTTAACAAAATGTTATTGTTATTATGTTGTTGTTATGGTTATACTTTTTTGTTAAAACATTACAAAATTTCACAGAATTAAAAATTAGAAAATTATCTTGAAATTTTCTCTTTGTATTTTTAATAACATAGTAAGATACAGAAACATTTTCACTTATTAGCTAACCATAGGTAACTTCCTTTAAATTTCAGAACTTCCTCTTCACAGAAGAGTGAAGTTCTATTACCAGATAATTTTTTTAAAGAAGTTCACTATTTTCAGTGGCTTCAAAATGACACAGATGAAAAGTAACCTAAACTATTCTCTTCCTCCAAGAAGCCAATATGGGCTTTTTTGGCATATTTTTATAATAATAATATCTTATTTTATGTAAGAAAAAATAACTTTGAAAAACACATACCCGGGGGGCAGAGCCAAGATGGAGAACTGCAGACACCATTCTCTGTGAACTCCTGAGACGTTCCCTCAGACCCAGACAAAGTGAGCCTTCAAACTGGTTTTGGAGTGAGAGCTCCACCAAACATTTGGACTACAATGCACTTCTATCGAAAATCTACCTTGAAAGAACTCCAGAGAAGATTAGCCTCAGGGGAAATGGGCAGCTGGTCATGATCAGACTTCAGCTGGGGCAGAAGTCAGGGCTGTGTTAGAGGGGAGGATTTAAGGCACCCAGGAAGCCCCTGGGAGATGCCTGGGCCACTTTGCTCTGCTTGCAGGCAGGTGCTTTGGCAGATCTGCCTTTGGTAAAGGGTGGATCGAGAGCAGCTGAAAACGTGGTCCTAGTGGGAATCTAGTCCGACCAGCCTCAGACCAGAAGTCAACTCGGCAAACTGCCCCAGGGCACATACAAATTGTTGCAGTATTCTCTGCTGGTGACTGATATCCCAACTTTAAATCATGAGCAAGACGAAGAGAACTCTCACCATAGACAGCTTTTATGGAGAAAAAATAGAGCAGTCCCCAGATCCTGACATTATGAAAACAATCCCAGATGAAGCCACAAAGGCAGACTTAAGATGGTCTCCCTTTCAAAAGGCTTACCTGGAAGATTGCATTAAGAATCTCAAAAGATAGCTAGAAGAAGAATGGGGAAATAAATTGAGATAAGTGCAACAGAAATATCAAAAACTGGAAAATAGGACTGGTGAATTGGAAAAAGAAAACAATTCACAGAAAAACAAAATTGGTGAATTGGAAAAAATCACCAATTCACTGGAAAATAAAAATGGTGAACTGGAAAAAGACAACAATTCACTGAAAAACAAAATTGGTGAATTGGAAAAAGAAAAAAATTCACTGAAAAACAAAATTGGTGAATTGGAAAAAGACAACCATTCACTGAAAAATAAAACTGGTGAAATGGAAAAAGAATGCATTGAATCAAGAAATTCAATTGGCCAGCTACAAAAAAAAGCTAAAAAAGATAACTGAAGGAAATAATACTTTAAAATTAAAATTGAACAAATAGAAGTAAATGACTCAATAAGACTTCAAGAATCAAACAAACAAAAACAAAAAAATGAAAAAATAGAAGAAAATATGAACTATCTCCTAGGAAAAACAACTGACTTGGAAAACAGATCCAGGAGAGACAATTTTAAGGATTATCGGACTCCCTGAAAGCCACGATGAAAAAAA
>JAJPUD010017216.1:0-31884 GCA_023553655.1 Myrmecobius fasciatus | reverse complement strand
GATTTCAGAGAGGCCTGGAGGGACTTGCATGAACTGATGCTGAGTGAAACCAGCAGAACCAGGAGATCATCATACACAGCAACAGTATTACATGATGATCAATTCTGATGGACATGGCTCTCTGCAACACAGAATTGTCTCAAACCAGTTCCAATTGTTCACTGAAGAAAACCATATACACCCTGAGAGAGGGATATGAAATATGGACCACAACTTAACATTTTCATGATCTCTATTGACATTTGCTTGCATTGTGTTGCCTTTCTCTGATTCTTTTTTTTTCTTGTAGATAGGATTTTTCTTGCATAACTTCTCAAGCATTTCAACATTATTAACATGTAGTGGACTTCCTGCCATCCAGGGGAGGGGAGGGGCCTGGGGGTAAAATTTGTAATGGAAAGCTTTGTAAAGATCAATGCTGGGGAACTATCCATACATATGTTATACAAATAAAAAGCTTTAATAAAAAATAAGTAAAAATAAAATAAAATTCTAATGGCAGCATATATCTATGAGAATTTAGAGTAAGAAGGCATGTTCTTTCCCTCCACTCCCTTTGAATAGAGGTTTCACTGATAATTCTTTCTGGGAAGCTCTATTTGAGCAGTGAAAGTAGGTCAAGCCCCTCAACTGCTGTTAAAAATGGAGTCTTACTGAGAAGGTTCAAAGCTGCTACAAGAATTTCTGAGAAAGTGCCCTTTTGTCTGTATTACAGGAGTCTCCAAAGGGCTTTCCAGAAAGGCAAAAGAATCTCTGTGATACTCAAGGACTCCACCAATTCTAACAATATTCATTTACCAAAGAATAGCACCTATCTCCTTCTTTCTATCCTTGGAATAGTAAATCCCTAGAAACTCAAGGATTTCTCAGCTCAAAGCAGTCATATCAGTAGTTTGATGTGTGTTATTTTTGATAGAGACCAGCATATCCCTGAAAAAGTGTCCTAGAAAAGTGTCAGTATGGGATAGGAGGGATGGAGGTAGACAAAGGGGAGGGGGTGAGGAATAAAAGACATTTGATCATGTAAAGATGACATCAAAGCAGTAAATGATCCTAGTTCAACCTGGTGCAGTGGAAAGAATAATGGAGGCAGATGGAGAGATGGAGAGAAAAGGCAATGACTTGCCTGAGCTCTCCCCTAAATCCCTCCTAACACATTTAAATAATGTTATAACACAATTCATGGAGAATCAGAACTCACATAAGGATGGGAAAAATACTTTTTCCAACCAAAGGCAACTTAGAAGGTCAGTAGGAAAGGACTGCAACATCTGGGCGAGTATGGAGCCCAATCCAGTACAGGCCCACCAGAGCAGACTGGTCCCAGGCAAAGCAGGAAGAGCCCTTGTGAGCCCTAGCCTGGGCGCTTTCATTCCACAGGTGACAAAGAAATCGAACAGCAGATCAGAAGGAGATGCAGGGTCTGTTTGCTGGTCCTGGGAACAGGAACCTGTTGCTTTGCTCAGACTCAGATCTGGGTCACAGTCCACAATCCCACGGCAAGGAGAAGGACTAGCTGCAGTGGAGCAGGGGCCTTTGTCACAGTCCCAGAGAAGAAAAGACTACTTGTAGTTGCTCACGGACCAGAACATAGCCCAGAAGAGTAATAAACACATTCCTCCTTAGATCATCCCTCCTCAGAAGAACTGAAAAATTTATGGTTCTCTAGAAGTGTCTCTGAAAACAGCCGCACAAAACCTCTAAAGCTTGGGACATTCTGGAAGCAGAGCATCCTTTTAGCACGAATTAAAAAAGATTGGAAAAGGGAGCAAACAAGAAAAAAACTGGTCATAAAAAGTTACTATGGTGACAAGGAAGAGCAAAATATAGATTCATAAGAAGATAACAAAATCAAAGTTCCAATATCAAGAAAATATGTGAATTGGTTTGAGACCATGGAAGAGCTCAAAAAAATCAAGTACGAGAGCTAGAAGAAAAATTGGAAAGAGTAATGAAAGTGATGAAAGAAAATTATGACAAAAGAATTAACAGCTTGGTAAAGGACACACATACACAAATACAAAAATAGTGAAAAAAATAACACCTTAAAAACAGAATAAGTCAAATGCTTAAAAAATTAAATTAAATTAAATTAAAAATAGATATAAAAGACTAATGAGAAGAAGATCCTGAAAAAACAGAATTGAACAAATGGAAAAAGAATCACAAAAATTCACTGGTGAAAATAATTCTTTAAAAATTATAATTGAGCAAATGGAAGCTAATGAGTTATAAAAAATCAAGAAATAAAACAAAATCAAAAAATGAAAAATAGAAGACAACATGAATTATTTCATTGGAAATATTCAGGAGAGGCAATTTTAAAATTATTGGACTACCTAAAAAGTCATGATAAAAAACAGGCCTAGACATCACCTTTCAGGAAATTAAAGGAAATTGTCCTGATACTTTTTAATCAGAGGGTAAAATAGAAATTGAATAAATCTACCAAGCACCATCTGAAAGAGAATCCAAAATGAAAACTCCCAGGGATATTATAGCCAAATTCCAGAGTTCCCAGGTGAAGGATAGCATATTGCAAACAGACAGAAAGAAACAATTCAAGTATTGTTGAGCGACAGGTAACACAAGAATTGGCAGTTTCTATATATATATATAAAGTTATTGAAGTGATTAGAACCTGGTTTTTCAAAGGTAAAAAAAAAAAAAAAGAACAAGGTTTACAATCAAGAACCACCTTCCTAACAAAACTCCATATAATCCTTCAGTGAGGAAAATGGATACTTAGTAGGGTAGAGGATTGTCAAGCCTTCTTGATAAAAAGACCAGAACTGAATAGAAAATCTGGCTTTCAAATGCAAGACACAAGAAAAGGATAAAAAGATAAATAGGGAAGGGAAATCATTAGGGAACAAGTTTGAATTGTTTACATTCCTACAAGGCAAGACAATACTTGGAACTCATCAAAACTGTCTCAGTATTAGGATAATTAGAAGGTGAATCTATAGACAGAGTGTATATGTATTAGATAAATGAAGGAAAGATATCTAAGAAATAAAATTGAAGAATTAGAAAGAGCAATGTTCAAGGAAAGAGGGAAAAGTAGAGGTACAATAGGGTAAATTATCTCACATAAAAGTGGCAAGGAAAAGCTTTTACAATAGGAAGATGTAGGGGGACACAGGTGAATGGGCTCTTACTCTCATCAATTGGCTCTACACACTCATGTAGGAGGAGAAAAGAGTGAAGGCATAGAAAGGGGGGCAAAAGTTGAGAGGGAATTTCAAAAGCTAAACATTTTTGAGGAGGAACGGTGAAAGGAGAGAGAGAACAGAATAACAAGGCAGTGTATTATAGGATAGAGGAAAATACATTTAGCTGTCATTAACTGTGAAAACATTTTGAAGGAAGTTTCTCAAAGGCCTTATTCCTCACGTATATTGATAACTGAATCAAATTTATAAAAATGGAGTCATTTATTACCTAATTTATGAATGATCAGGAATTATGAATCTTTTCAGATGAAGGAATCAAAGCTATCTCTACCCTTTTGAGAAAGTACTCTAAATTGGTACTGATTGGATGAATGCAAATTGAAAAAATTACTAGGTAATACCTCATACTTATTTGATTGACTAGTAGGACATAAAATGAAAATGATAAATGTTAGAGAGGATTGAGAAAAATGAAATATGAATGCACTATTGATGGAGTTGTAAACTGATTCAACCATTCTTTAAAATAATTTGGAGCTATGCCAATTTAGAGCTATAAGTTATATACTTATAAAATCATGCATATTTTTTGACCTAGTAGTGTCATTGCTAGGCATCCAAAATGTCATAAAAAAACAAAGGGGAAAAGGGTATATATGTATGGAAATATAAATAACAGCTCTTTGCTTTTGACAAGGTGTTGGAGATTGGGAGGATATCAATCAATTGGTGAATGACTGAACAAATTATTCTGTGATTGTGGTACTATTCTTCTCTAAGAAATAAAATAAGAGTGAAACAATATTGTTCATTATCATCATTGTTATTCAATATTGTACTAGATATTAGACTTAGCAATAAGAGAAGAAAAAGCAACTAAAGGAATTAGAGTAGGTAATGATATAAAAAGCTATCACTCATTGCAGATGATGAAGTATATTTAGAGAATTCTAAAGATTCAAATAAAGAACTACGAGAAACAATAACTTTAGCAAAGTTGCAAGATATAAAATAAACTCTCATAAATCATGGGCATTTCTATATGTTACTAACAAAAGTCAGCAGCAAAAGACAGAAAGAGAAATTCCATTTAAAATAGTGTAGACAACATAAAATGTTTTGGAATTTACCTACCAAGACAAAGCCAATGAACACCCATACAAAATACTTTTCACACAAATAAAGTTAGATCTAAACATTTGGAAGAAAATTAAATGTTTATTAGTAAGTCAAGTTAACATAATAAAAATGACAATTTTACCTAAATTGATCTACTTATTCAGTGTCATACCAATCAAACTGCCAAGAGATTATTTTATAAGACCTAGAAAAAAATAACTAAATTCATCTGGAAGAACAAAAAGCCAAGAATTTCAAAGGAATTATTGAGGGGGGAAACAAGCAAAGATTGTCTACATGTATCAGATATAAAACTGTACTATAAAGTAGTGGTCATTAAAACAATTTGGTAGTAGCTAAGAAATAGAGTATTGGATCAGTGAAATATGTTAGGTTCACAAGTCACAATAGCCAATAACCACAATAATCTAGTTTTTAATATACCCAAAGACTCCAGCTTCTGGGATAACAACTAACTATTGAACAAAAATTACTGGGAAAATTAGAAAATAGTATGGCAGAAGCTAGGCATTGACCAACACCTAACATCCTATACCACGATAAGGTCTAAATAGGTTCATAATGTAAGTTTCAGAATGATACTATAAATAATTTAGGGGAAAGAGGAATAGTTGTTTACCTCTCAGATCTGTGGAAAAGTGAAGAATTCATGGCCAAAGAAAAACTAGAGAGCATTACAAAATGCAAAAATGAATAATTTTGATTACATTAAGTTGAAACGTTTTTGCACAAACAAAACCAAATTATCCAAGAGAAAATGTAAACAGAAAGCTGGGAATAGAATTTTTACATCCAGTGTTTCTGATAAAGGTCTCATTTCTAAAATATATAGGGAATTGACTCAAATTTATAAGAATATAAGTCATTCCCCGATTGATAAATGGTGAAATGATATGAATAGAAAATTGTCATATGATGAAATTAAAGCCATTTCTACTCATATGAAAAATGCACTAAATTACTATTGATAATAGAAATGCAAATTAAGACAACTCAGGTAATATTCTAGACCTCACAGATTGACTAAGATGACAGAAAAATGATAATAATGAGTGTTGGAGAGGATGTGGGAAACTGGGACACTAATGCATTGTTGGTGGAGTTGTGAACTGATCCAACCATTTTCAATAGCAACTTGGATTTATCCCCAAAGAGCTATCAAATTGCACATACCCTTTGGTCCAGCAGTTTTACTACTGTATTTGTATCCCAAGAAAATCATAAATGAGAGGAAAAGACTCAATGTGCAAAAATGTTTGTTACATTCATTTTTGTAATGGCGAGGAACTAGAAATTGAGTGGGTGCCCCTCTATTGGGGAATGGGTTGAATAAGTTATTGTATATGAGTGTAATGGAATATTATTGTTCTGTAAAAAATGATTAGCAGCCTGATTTCAGAAAGGCCTGGAAAAATTTAGATGAACTAATGCTGAGGGAAGTTAACAGAAGTAGGAGAACATTATACACAGTAACAACAAGATTATGTAATAAACAATTGTGATAGGCATGGCTCTTTTCAACAATGAGGTGATTCAAGGCAATTCCAAAAGATTTGTGATAGAAAGTGGCATTGACATCTAGAGAGAGAACTCTGGAGACTGAATATAGATCAAAGCATAGTATTTTCAACTTTTTGTTGCTTGCTTCTTTTTTTTCCTTTCTTGTGTTTTTCCCTTTTGATCTGATTTTTTTTTTTTTGCACAGCATGACAAATATAGAAATGTGTTTAGAATAATTGCACATATTTAATTTATATCACATTGCCTGCTGGCTTGGGGTTGAGGAAAGAGGTTTCAGAAAAACCTGGATTACATGAACTGATGCAAAGTGAATTGTACTGTCTACAAAATAATAGCAATATTGTAGGATGATTAACTCTATATGACTTAGCTATTGTCAATATTATAAAGATCCTTGACAACTCTGAAGGATTTATGATAAAAAATGTTAACCATGCCCAGACAAAGAAATGATGGTGTCTGAATAAACATTGAAGCATACTTTTTAGACTTTATTTTTCTTGAGGATATTTATTTATTTGTTTGGTTTTTGTTTTCTTTCATAGCATGACTAATATGGAAATAAGTTTTTCTTGATTACACATGTATAAATTATATGGAATTGCTTGTTTCTTAAGAGGAAGAAGGGTGGGAGAGAATTCAAAACAAAGTTTTAAAAACAAATGTTAAAAATGATTTTCATGTAATTAGGGACAATATTAAGAATTCATTTTTTAATTAAAAAAAAAGAATAGTGAGTTCAAATTCTACCTCACTTAGGACCACAAATATTTATAGGATTTTCATTCTAGAGAATTAAAGGACCTCAAAGGGTTTCCAATCAAACTCCATTATTTTATACTTGATGAAAATGAGACCCAAAGAGGTTAAGTCATTTGCCCTAGATAACACATAAGAGAAGGGATTCACATCCAGATTCTCCAACTCTTTTCAGATTGCTATTTATTATTTGTGTGATTTTGTACATTACTTTCCTTATGAGAATATTTTGCTATCTGCTACATATTACATGTAAAACACGGCTTGTAAGGTCTCTAAAAGCTCTACAACTCTTAATTTATTAACATTAGGAGAGATCAATGAAGATCTACAATAGGATTCCAATTTTCAGAAGACAACAAAGCTTCTGACTTTAAATGGAAAGGACAAACCTCTCATATAGAAAAGTGCAGGTGTCTCAGAGCTTCAAAAGCAATAATTACCATTGAGGGAAAGAAGGAAGAAGGGAAGGGATGGGGTATTGTATGAATCTTAATCTTATCAAATTAGCTCAAAGACTTGTCTCACTCTATAGAAAAATAGGAGAGGAAAGATGAAAGTAAAGGGAGAGAGTAATAGAAGGAGAAGAGAAATAGAAGGGGAATGGGATAAAAAAGGAAGGGGGAGAGTCTGTAAAAGGTGAGGGCTGTTTGAGGAAGTGGGTGGTCAGAAGCAAAACACTGGGGAGAAGGGAAAGGGAAAAAGGAAAAAGTATAACTAGGGGAAAATAAGATGGCGGGAAATAAAGAGTTAGCAATTTTAATTGTTAATATGAATGGGATGAACTTTCCCATAAAGGAGAAGCAGATAGAAGACTTGATTAACAGCCAGATCCTACAATATGTTGTTTACAAGAAACACATTTAAAGTATAGTAATACATACAGAGTGAAGGTAAAAAGCTAGAGCAGAATGTTATGCTTCAGGTGAAGTAAAAAAAAAAGATAGATCTAATTAAAAGAGATAAGGAAGGAAACTATATCTTAATAAAAGGTACCATAGATAATGAAGCAATATCAATACTAAACCTATATGCGCCAAGTGGTATAGCATGAAAATTCCTAGAGGAAAAGTTAAGAGAGATGCAAGAAGAAATAGACAGCAAAACTATAGTAGTGGGGGATCTCAACCTCCCTTTCTCAGACCTAGATAAATGAAAATACAAAATAAATAAGAAAGAAGTTAAGGAGGTAAACAAAATGTTAGAAAATTTAGGTGTGATAAATCTTTGGAGTCAGAAAGGAATATAATTTTTTCTCAGCAGTACATGCAACAAACACAAAAATTGACCAGGTACTAGGTCATAAAAACCTCAAAATCAAATGCAGAAAGGCAGAAATAGTAAATACATCTTTTTTCTGATCAGGATACAATAAAAATTACATGTAATAAAGGTCCAGGGAAAAATGGATCAAAAATTAATTGGAAACTAAATAATCTAATCATAAAGAATGAGTAGATGCCAGGTATGGTGAAAACAGAGAAAGAAAACTACAGACCAATTTCCCTAATGAATATTGATGCAAAAATTTTAAATAAGATATTAGCAATGAGATTATAGAAAGTCATCCCCAGGATAATACACCATGACCAAGTAGGATTTATACCAGGAATGCAGGGCTGGTTCAATATTAGGAAAATATCAGCATAATCAATTATATTAATAACAAAACTAACAAAAAACATATGATTTTCTCAATAGATACAGAAAAAAGCATTTGATAAAATCCACCACCCATTCCTATTAAAAACACTAAAGAATACAGGAAGGCTTTTCCTTAAAATGATTAGTAGCATCTACTTAAAACCATCAGCAAGCATTGTACATAATGGAGACAAAATAGAACCATTCCCAATAAGATCAGGAATGAAACAAGGCTGCCCACTGTCACCATTACTATTTAATATTGTATTAGAAATGTTAGCTTTGGCAATAAGAGAAGAAAAAGAGATAAAAGGAATTAGAATAGGTAATGAAGAAACCAAATTGTCACTCTTTGCAGAAAACATGATGGCATACTTACAGAACCCTAGAGACTCAACTAAAAAACTACTAGAATCAATTCACAACTTCGGCAAAGTTGTAGGATTCAAAATAAATCCACATAAATCATCAGCATTTTTATATATTACCAACAAAGTTCAGTAGCAAGAGATACAGAAAGAAATTCCATTCAAAATAACGGATGATAGTATAAAATATTTGGGAATCTATGTGCCAAGGAAAAGTCAGGAACTATACGAAATAAACTACAAAACACTTTCCACACAAATAAAGTCAGACCTAGTCAATTGGAAAACATAAAATGCTCATGGGTAGGACGAGCAAATATAATAAAAATGACAATACTAACCAAACTAATTTACTTATTCAGTGCCATGGTAATCAAACTCCCAAGAAATTATTTTACAAATCTAGAAAAAATAGCAGCAAAGTTCATTTGGAAGAACAAAAGGTCAAGAATTTAAAGGGAATTAATGAAAAAAAGGCAAATGAAGGTGGCCTTGCTGTACCAGATCTCAAACTATATTATAAAGCAACGGTCATCAAAACCATTTGGTACTGGCTGAGAAATAGAGCAGTCGATCAGTGGCATAGGATAGGATATCAAGACAATCTAGGCAATAACTTGAGCAAATTAGTGTTTGATAAACCCAAGGACCCCAGCTTTTGGTATAAGTACTCACTATTCAGCAAAAACTGCTGGGAAAATTGGAAACTAGTGTGGAAGAAATTGGGGCTTGACCCACACCTAACACCACATACCAAGATTAGATCTAAATGGGTTCATGATCTAGATATGAAGAGTGATATTGTAAGCAAATTAGAGGAACGTATATAGTTTACCTATTAGACCTGTAGAGATGGAATAAATTTATGTCCAAAGAAGATCTGGAACTCTTAATTGAACACCAGATAGATAATTTTGATTATATTAAGTTAAAAAGTTTCTGTACAAACAAAATTAATGCAGACAAGATTAGGAGGGAAGCATCAAATTGGGAAATCATCTTTACATTTGAGGGTTCAGATAAAGGTCTCTTCTCTAAAATATATAGAGAATTGTTTCATATTTATAAGAATTCAAGCCTCTCTTCAATAGATAAATGGTCAAGGGATATGAACAGAAAATTTTCAGATGATGAAATTAAAACCATTTCTAGTCATATGAAAAGTTGCTCCAAATCACTATTGATCAGAGAAATGCAAATTAAGACAACTCTGAGGTACCACTACACACCTTTCAGATTTGCTAAAATGACAGGAAAAGATAATGATGAATGTTGGAAGGGATGTGGGAAAACTGGGACACTAATACATTGTTGGTGGAACTGTGAATGGATCCAACCATTCTGGAGAGCAATTTGGAGCTATGTTCAAAAAGTTATCAAACTGTGCATACCCTTTGATCCAGCAGTGTTTCTATTGGGCTTATATTCCAAAGAGATCTTAGAGGAGGGAAAGGGACCCACATGGGCAAGAATGTTTGTGGCAGTCCTTTTTGTAGTGGCTAGAAACTGGAAACTGAGTGGATTCCCATCAACTGGAGAGTGACTGAATAAATTATGGTATATAAATGTTATGGAAAATTATTGTTCTGTAAGAAACAACCAGCAGAATGATTTCAGAGAGGCCTGGAGAGACTTGCATGAAATGATGCTGAGTGAAACGAGCAGAACCAGGAGATCAATATACACAGCAACCACAATATTATATGATGATCAATTCTGATGGACATGGCTCTCTTCAACAGAGAAATGTTTCAAACAAGTTCCAATTGTTCAGTAAAGAAGGCCACATATACCCAGAGAGAGGGATATGAAATGTGGACCACAACATATCATTTCCACGACCTCTATCGATGTTTGATTGCATTGGGTTTCCTTTCTCAGATATTTTTTGTGTATGTAGATACGATTGTTCTTGCACAGCAAGAAAAGTGTTTAAATGTGTATACATATATTCGACTTGTCAAGTATTTTAATATAATCAACATGTAGTGGACTTCCTGCCATTTAGGGGAGGGGAGGAGACTAGGGGGGAAATTTGTAACAGAAAGGTTTGTAAGCATCAATGTTGAGGGACTACCCATACATATGTTATGCAAATAAAAAGCTTTAATAAAAAGAAGAATGAGTAGATGAAACAACAAATCATAGACACAATAAATAATATCATCCAAGAAAATGACAATAAAGAGAAAACAGACCAAAATTTATGGGAATAGAGCCGAAGCAGTTCTTAGGGGAAGTTTTATATCTCTAAAGGCTTACTTGCATAAAACAGAGAAAGGTTAGACCAATGATTTGGAAATGCAACTAAAAAAACAAACAAAACATATTTAAAAACCCCAATTAAAAAAATAAACCTTTAGTTAATTTGATTAGAGAAATGAAATAAAATCAAATTATTATTATCAAAAATTTAAAGGGTGAAGAGGAAATTAGACCAATAATTAGGAGCTACTTTACCAAACTATGTGCCAGTAAATGTGGTAATCTAAGTGAAATGGATGAATACTTACAAAAATATGGATTGCCCAGATTAACAGAGAAGGAAATAAATTACTTATTCTCATTTTAGAAAAGAAATTGAACAAGGTTCAATTGAATAATCCACTCCCTAAGAAAAAAAAATCTCTAGGGCCAGATGAAGTTACATCTGAATTCTACGAAACATTAAAGGAACAATTAAGTCCAATACTATGCAAGCTATTTGCAATAATAGGGAAAGAAGAACTCCTACAAAATTCCTTTTATGACATAGATATGGAGTTGATACCTAAACCTGGAAGGATGAAAACAGAGAAAGAAAATTGTAGGCCAATTGTCCTCATGAATAATGATGGCAAAATCTTTGATAAAATATTTGCAAAGAGATTAATTTTCCAACATATTTTTGGATATTGTATTTGTAGCATAGTAATCTTTAGTGAATGAAATATAATGAATTTTTAGCTGGTAGATTATATCATAGGCATTTGATGGTTTGCATTTTTTCACCTTGACATTATGTGTTGCACTGTTTCTATCATTTTCTCATATGATCTTTATTGATTACAAAATATAGGTTCCTTAAAGATAAACTTCCAGTGACATGCTATCAAAGCCCCCTCTATTTCTATAAAGAAATATAAGAACTCTACAATTTGTTCACCATTTCTTGGTTAATTTTTTATATAAATTCTTGCTGAAGTCATTCATGGAGAACTTTTTAAATTCTGTATTTGGATATTAGCCATTTCATTGGCTTAGCCTGAAGATAAAGTATTTGAATTCACATTCTACAAATCCAGAAACATTTACCTTTTGTCATCCTTTACTCTTGCATTGTGGAGTGAGGATAGTTTGTGCCCAACATATTTTCGAATGTTTTTAGTCCATTTATCTTGTGCTTTCAAAGTACATATAATTCTTCTTTCCCCCTTTTATTGGGGAAGCATTTAGGCTTTTTAGAAGTACCTGAAGATGATGAGCCCTTTATATTGTTTACATTTTACAGCTTTTAATTAGGCACTGTTCAAATATGCTGTGATCTATTTCATATGCCCAAACTCTACGTTAAGACTGGTATTGCCTAGCTGCTTATTGTTCTAAGTATGTTCTTCACAAAACCTTTGACTTCAGGATACCAGTCAATTTCTTCATTTATTAAAAAAACACTTTTTCTCAATACTTGATACCTGATGTGTCTTGCCTGGAAAAGACCATGATATTTATAAATATTATCTTCATGCCTTAATTCAATTTGATCTCTGGATTCAAAGTCAAACCTTTCCATTTTTTCTTCTTTAGTCTGTATAAAAAATCACTTATCAAGTCCAAGTGTCATTTTTATTGTTGGAGAAAATAGGAAGTAAAAGTAGCTATTTAATGTGCTTCTCAGCGGAGCCACATAAGTTGATGTCATCCTTGGACATAAAATGATAAACAAGATGTTTGAGTGTAAATCTTTCTTTAATCAATAGTCATACTTGGCTCTTTACAGAAGTTATGAAAATGAACTTATAGGCTAGGCAGAAGCATAATGAGGTTGGAATTGTCTCCCTGAAAGATGTTATATTTTATATCAATTATTCTTTCCACGATTGTTTTGGTGGCAGTTTTAGTAAGAGAACAGTTTCCTTATAGGAATGAGATACTCTATGCTTGATTCCAAAGCATATACTATGTAAGTAAACCATTAGTGCAGAATTGGTCCACCATCTCTGCAGTAATTAATAGACATGGTGTAAATTTGAAGATGGTATATTTAATAATTATACATTCAATAATGAATTGCTATTTACACTCCTGGGAATTTTGATAACCCCATTTTAATCTTTAGACAATAGTTTATTCTAAGTATATTTTTATTTGTATAAGCTGTAAATGCTTTATATAAAATGCAAAAATATGTAATTGGCTTACATTAGAAATGATTGTTGCTATTTTCTTCCTTTAGTTATAAATATGTGGGCATCTATTTAGAAAGATAAAATCTGGCTTTTATATGAGAAAGCTGGTAAAGAACTTTGCTAGTAATCTATTTGAAGCATTGGAGTCAATAATTATGGATCTTCTTCTGGACTTACCGATTGCCATTTATGAAGAAATCTGGATTTTAAGCAACTTTACATCATATAGTAATTCTTTCTTTCATTATAGTAGTGCCACATAAGCTTTCTGTTCCATAACCGACTTAGTTTTTGTTCTACTGGAATACTTTTGAACAAATAACTAATCTCCATCTTCAGGAGCTCTCTCTCATAGTTTTTTGTTGTTGTTGTTGTTGTTGTTTTGTTTTGTTTTTAAGCCTCCACTATAGAGTTTTATGGTCGATATTCTTTTAATTCTTTTCTTCTTCGTGCAGATTTCCTTCCTGTATCATCATTTATTTTATCTTTCATTTTTAATTATTTCATTAAAAGTTTCAAAAATTTGTGAAATGTCTTTGTTTTCATTCCATTTTATATTTGTGTGTGAGCATTTGGACTTTATTAGGCAGATGTGGTGTTCAGGATTTTTAATTCATGCCATTATGTAATATTCCAAAATTTTTCCTGTTCCTTCCACATTTTTCTTTGCTTTCTTTTTTTAAACACAAACTTTCATTAAGGTTATTGATACATGGTCTTAAAAATACTTCCACATAGCTTCACCTTTCATCCTGTAAATCTTGTGGTAGCAATTGCTATAACATTTATTGTTGGGTGCAGATTCGTAATTTTAATTGTTCATCATCAAATACTGTGATGTAATATGTTCATTCACAATGCTTATAATAGATTAGGAACTTTTAAAAATTACTATTTTTAGTAAATTTGGTCAATTCATAATTTCATGCCATAAAACTCAAAAAGAATTTTTGAAATTGCAATCTAAGCACACTCACTTCCTTTGAGAAAGTATTCAAGGCATCAACATTATTTTAACCATACATTTTGTTACCAGGTATCATTTTTAGAATTTGTTTTAATTGCAGCTATATCAGGACTTCAGGTTCTTTACCTTTTTCCTTTATATATCTAAGTAACTTCTCAATTTCTACTCATTTCATCTAATGTGGATAGCAGAAAAATTTTTGTTTTTACTACTTTCCTTCAATAATCTATAATATATTATTTAACTTGGAACTAAGAATTGGTCTTGTTATAAAATCTCTTTTAGTGATAAATACTATCTAGATTAAATTATTTTCAGCAGATGATACATTTATATTTCTGATTTCTTCCAAGATATCTTCCTTTTTTTGTAATATCAGAATAAAACAATCAACCAAAGCAGAAAGATAAAGTTTCTTATTCATGGAACAACCAGGACTGTGAAGTCTTGAAAAGTAGAAATAAACTAAGTTATGAAGGCTTTGAAGGCCAAAAATTATTTTTATTTGATCCTGGAGGCAATAAGTAATCACTGGAGTTTACTGACTGGGATGGGGCACAGGGATGCTATGATTGGACCAGTGCTTTAGAAAAGTCACTTTAGTAGCTGATTGGAGTAGGAAGAGAACTGTGACACTAATTGAGCTATTTAAGTTGCCTACATGTGTGGTGATGAGGGCTAGCATTAGAGTGATGTCAGGATCAGAGGAAAGAAAGGGGAATATTTGAGAGATGTGAAAGTAAAATTTGCAGGCCTTGATAGCAGATTGGATATGGGGGATTGTGAAATACTGAGGAGTTGAAGCTGACTTCTATGTTGTGATACTAAAGGACTGGAAGGATAGTGTTGCCCTCTAAAGTTATTGGAAATATAGGAGGCAGGGTATTAGGGAAAAATAATGAATTCAGTTTTTGACATGTTGAGTGTAACATGAAAGACAAAACACAAGTGGAAACTGAAGAGGGAAAGATAGAAGAAGATATCCAGCAAGGGACAAAATGGAAAAGTCTAAAGAAGTCTTAAAATAGTATGGGAAAATTAGGACCTAACTATCCCAGGTCTCCTCCTTAATGGAGATTTTGGAATCCATGTCTCTGCCTTCCATTTAGAAATCCAGATCCTAAAGCAATCAGGGGTATCACCATTGTTCAATAGGCTCAAGATTTAGGATTCCTTCCAGAACTTCACAGTTTCTGTAACTGTCTCAGGAAATACTAAGTCCCTGAAGTACTTTACATTGGCTAGAGTACCCTTACTTGTTTTTTTAAGCTTTTTTATTTTCAAAACATATGTATAGAGAGTTTTCAACATTTTCCCTTGCAAAACATTAAGTTCCAATTTTTTTTCTCTTTCCCTCACCCTCTACTTCTGTTACAGATGGCAAGTAATCCAATATAGGTTAAACATATGCAATTCTTCTATACATATTTCCACAATTATCATGTTGTACAAGAAAAATCAGATCAAAAAGAAAAAAATTGAGAAAAAATCAAAATGCAAGCCAACAAATATAAAAAAAGGGAAAATATTGTATTGTGATCCACATTCAGTCCCCACGGTCTTCTTTCTGGGTTCAAATGAGTCTCTCCATCACAAATCCATTGAAATTGGCCTGAATCAACTCATTGTTGAAAAGAACCATGTTCATCAGAATTGATCATATATTTTTGCTGTTGCTGTGTAGAATGATCTCCTAGTTCTACCTACTTCACTTGACATCAGTTCATGTAAGTCTCTTCAGGCCTTTGTGAAATCATCCTGCTGATCATTTCTTATAGAAAAAAAATAATGTGTAACATTCATATACTGTAACTTCTTCAGCCATTCTCAATTGATGAGCATCAACTCAGTTTCCAATTCCTTGCCACAACAAAAAGGGTTGCTACAAATATTTTTGCACATGTGAGTCCATTTCCCTTTTTTATTATCTCTTTGGGATACAGGCCCAATACAAACATTGCTGGATAAAAGAATAGGCACACTTTGATAGTACTTTGGGTATAGTTCCATGTTGCTCTCCAGAATGGTTGGATCAGTTCACAACTCTACCAACAATGTATTAGTGTCCCAGTTTTCCCACATCCCTTCCAATAATCGTCATTATTCCTGTCATCTTAGCTAATCTGAATGTTACCTCAGAGTTGTCGTAACTGGCATTTCTCTGATCCATAGTGATTTAGAACATTTTTTTCATATGACTAGAAATGGTTTTAATTTCTTCATTTGAAAATTAGTCTTTTATGTCCTTTAATCATTTATTCTCAATTGGAGAATGGCTTGGAATACCCTTACTTTGACATTGTCTCTTCTTTCACCCTTATATGTATAAATTATAAAATAATTTTGAGAGGCAAAGTTTTGGGTTAAATTATGATCAATTTTATTAATTACAGCAGCAAGTTACTGACAAATAGGGCTCCTTATGTTCTTAATAGTCAAAGGGGAAGCTATATGAAAAGAATCCTGGAAATATATACAGGAGTACCCTTTTTAGGGGGAACAGAAATTTCAAACAATATCTTTAATTCCCCCTTCCATTTTCCTCAGAAAACAATAAGTATTTTTAAGGAAAAGAAGCCTTAAAAAACTACAGCATTTAGTATAATCACATTTATTCTAATAGACACTAAATGAATACTAAATAAGAAAATTAGGGGCAGCTAGATAGCACAATGTATAGAGCCTGGCTCTGGAACCAGGAGATTCAAATTCAGCCTCAGACACTTAACTCTTACTAGCTATGTGACTTCAGGCACGTCACAACACCAATTCCTTACCAAAGGGGGAAAAAAAGAAATTAATGAATTTTTAACTACCATCCTTTGGTTTGTTTGGCCAAATAAAATTCGAGGGAGAAAATGTGGTAATGTATAACAATGGCAAAAGTGCTGAGCCTAAAATCAGAAGACTTCAGTCTAAATCTTGCTTCTGACACCTATTTGTCTCTGTGTCTTTGTACATTACTTAAACCCACCAGACTTAGTTTTCTTATCCATAAAAATGAAAGGGTTGCAACAAATGGCCTCTGAGGTCCCATCTACATCTATATGTAGAATCCTATAAAGTAAATGGGGCTATTACACAATAGGCAGACACTCTTGCAAGAAAAAAAATCTTTAATATAATCATACATCTATGCATACAGAAATAGCATGTGAGTCTACAGTGGGAGGAAGCTTGCCTGATTCCCTCTTCCTGTCAAAATATATTTAAAATGTGTTGCAGGATGATTAAGTAGTTAAATTTAATAGCATATAAGTTTGTGCTTCCATAAAATATTTTTTTTTCCTTTTCTTTCATTGATTCCCTAACACTTCATTGAGTGGAATGCATGTTTTGTGGGACGTTTTCTGTAGTCTTCTTGATTCTCTACAGTCTGAGTAGATGAGAAGCATTGAAATGTTTTCTTTTCTATTATTTTCTCTCAGATCTTCTCAGGATCTTAAGCTCTAAGGTAACCTCTAGTTTGAAGTTTTGTATCTTTATAAAATGAAGTTTCCTGTATTGAGTAGTGGAGGTGCTTTGTATTAAATAAGCTACATACAGGTTCCTCAAAAGTTGTAAATAAGTCACTCCTCCCCTCCATATCTTTTTCTTATTAGTTTTCATTTTAACTGTCAAGAACTTTCATTTTCTCATGTTTTAACTTCCTTTTCCTTTGGGAGCTATTTAAAGAAACTTTCTTAAATCTTTTTTTTTTTCAGTCAAATGTTCCTCTTACACAGATTCTTCAAATACCAGTGACTTCTTTTTTATACACTTCTTTTAAAAATTATTTATTTATTTAAAACTTAAATGCAAATAAGAAAAAACAAAACAGAAAAAAGAAAGGCAATAAATGGGGGGGGGAACTATATTGTGTGTACAGCAGAACATCAGGGAGGATTCAAAATATGTAACAATAAATTTCCCTTTCAAAAAGCATATATATTAATAGAAGGCATTATATCCATGACTATTCATCTCTTCTTTGCTTCCTTGTAGATTTCTTTTGTTCTCTGCTGTGCATGTCTTGCTTTATTCCTTTTTTTTTCCTTTCTTTCTCCCCATATCCCCAAGGAGGCTACAATTAAGCATGGATATATATGAAATACATTATATGTTATGTATATGGATATATATATATACATAGACATACAGATCCATGTGCATATATGCACATACACATGCATATTTACATACACACATACATACACCTGCCTGCATATGTATACATACATATGCATATACAATAAATACACATATGTCTAAAACAATATTAACATGGCTGGCATATCATGTAGATTTTTCTCTTGCTTGAATCTTTATTTTTGAGATCAATGATTTTTGCTACTACTTTTTTTCTAATAAAATCTACTTACGATGATTGTTGCTGTGTTTGTGTGTCTCTAATTTCCTATTCTCCGCTAACTTTTCTATTAAAATTCTACTTAACTTGCCTTGTCATTATTTATTTGATATTACCTCTCCCCCTTTTTCCCCTCCATCATTTCCCTCTCTCTTTATCTCTTTCAGAATAATCTACATACTTTGTCTCATTCCCATTCATCTATATGCCCTTCCATACTCCACCTTATCCTATTGCCTCCTCCCTTATTTTTTTAATATATTTTGGAAAGTGCTATACCTTTCTTCTTGGTGTGTGTGTGTGTGTGTGTGTGTGTGTGTGTGCGTGTGTTTGTGTAGGTTTTGAGATTTATCAGTCTTTTTCCCCCATATATTACTTCTGAATTTGTGAGTTCTTTTAAGAGGGCATATCGTCCACCTTAGGAGACTAAAACATTTCAAAGAATTTGCAAAGGATTTTTGAGAAAAGGTGGAGTCTACACTTTCCACACCTTCAGGGCCATTTGAAGATGAGATTCAGATTTGCATAACTTGTTTTTATTGGTTTTGTGAATCAGTTTACATGCCATTGGCACAGATGAGCGTACTCCAACAAATGTAGCTGTGGGACAGTCTTGAAATCCAGAGACCTGTCTTTGAATTTTTTCTCCAATATTCCTTGATTATATAAATCTAGGAAAAATTTTTAGGCTCCTTGAGCCTCTATTTCCACATCTGTATAATAGGGAAGCTGATGTTGTCATTACCTAACTCATAAAAGCATTTTGAGATAAGTGCTTTTAAACTTCAGGTATTAAACAAATATATAATTATCTCACGAAGATAATCCAGCTAATCCTTCCAATATTGAAGAACAACCTACTGTATAAAGCAGCTCATTTTAATTATGAATAACTCTTAAAGGGACAGCTAAGTAATACAGTGGATAGAGGGCTAGCTCAACCTTGGATTCTGGAGGAACTGAGTTCAAATCTGGCCTCAGATACTTACAGCTATGTGACCCTGGGAAAATCATCCATATTTCCCTTAATTTCTCATTTGGAAAATGAAATGGATATCACTTGCATTTTTGCCAAGTAAACCTCAAATAGGTTGAACACCACTGTAACAACCCATTATGAAAAATGTCTTCCTTCTGTTGAACCATAGTTTGCCTTGATTTCTACCCTTTTGTTTTAGTTGCTCTCCAGCAAGACACTGAGCACTCCTTAATCTTCTTTCACATCATAATCTTTCAAATAGGTAAAGAAAATTATTCTATCCCTCCTCAATCTTCTCTTCTGCAGGCTTAACATAAACTAGATTCTCCAAATATTTCTCAGGTTTCAAGTCACTTCAATAACTAATTCATCTTCCTCAACACATACTATATTTGCACTCCAGCTTATACTACCTCCTTTCAAAAATGATGCCATAGCCAAATATTTTATTTCAAATATAATTTGATCAGAGTAAAAAACATTCAAAACACTGTCTTTTATCAAAGGACCCTGTTTCTCTAACTTTTTTTTTCATTTTTAGCAGCCATATCACTCAATGACTTATACTTTGAATACTGATATGTATGTGTATATTAATTATGATAGTTTGGAAATATGGATACATTTTTAATACAGAGTTTGATTTCATTCTATTTGAAAGGTACATTTGATTAAGCTACACTGGTTGGGAATTTTTCCTGTTTTTGGCTCTGATTAAATAGAAATCAATAACAATAAAAACTGCCTTCCTTTATTCTTCTGATTCTTCATTCTCCATATCTTATAAAGTTTATCTATTGGTTATTATATCAGCTAGTCATAATCAATGCATATATTCTTTTAATTCTATTTTCTTAACTATATATATGCAAATATATATATATGCATATATATAGAGACAGAGCAGTCCTTGAACTAAAAGCCCTAGATTCAAGTATCACTTCAGTCACATAATGACCCCAGTTAACACCTACGTTGTCCCCTAACACAAAAACTCTCTGAGACTATGATAGCTAATAATTACAACAACCCATGACAATTCCAAAGTATTAATGATAAAACGTTTTCCATCTTTAGAGAATTAATGAACTCTGAGTATAGATTGAAGTACATTTTAATTTTTTTTAAATTTTTCTTGCTTTTTTTGTCAAAATAGCCAATATAAAAATGTTTTGAATGACCACATTTATAAAAAGACATCATATTGTTTGTCCTCTCAATAGGTGGGATTAGGGGTTGGTGGAAGTGCATTTAGAATTCAAAAATGTTTGAAAAGAATTTAAAATATAAAATAAAAAAATATAGTAGTAGAGAAGGTATCATTATGTGAGCAGGGATGGGAAAGGTGAGGGGGAGATATTTAGACAATGAAATCAATGATCTTATCCAAAAAAATTCTTAATATTATCTGATCAAATTATAGCTAATTTTTCTTAGAATGTCACAATAAGAGCTTTTTCATAACTGTTACTTTTTTCTTAAATTAGGTCTTATTAACAATAATGAAAATTATGTAGATTTACATCACTTTTGTTTTTATTTTCTTGATCACATTCACTCCTATTAAGAAATTTGAGGTGTTTTATTGCTGGTGGTTTTCTTTTTTTCTGTAATTACACTTTTTAAAAAATTTTTATTAAAACTTTTTATTTGCAAAGCATATGTTTGGGTAATTCTTCAACACTGACCCTTATAAAGCTTTCTGTTACAAATTTTCCCCCCTAGTTCCCCCCCTCCCCTAGATGGCAGGATATCCTCTACATTTTAATTATGTTAAAATACTTGACAAATTGAATATATGTATACATATTTCCACACTTATCATTGTTGTGCAAGAAAAATCATATCTACAAGAAAAATATCTGAGAAAGGAAACACAATGCAAGCAAAGATCAATAGAGAGCATGAAAATGTTATGTTGTGGTCCACATTTCATATCCCTCTCTCTGAGTGTATATGGCCTTCTTCAGTGAACAATTGGAACTGGTTTGAGACAATTCTTTGTTGCAGAGAGCCATGTCCATCAGAATTGATCATCATGTAATATTGTTGTTGCTGTATATAATGATCTCCTGGTTCTGCTCATTTCGCTCAGCATCAGTTCATGCAAGTCTCTCCAGGCCTCTCTGAAATCATCCTGCTGGGCATTTCTTACAGAGCAATAATATTCCATAACGTTCATATACCATAATTTGTTCTGCCACTCTCCAATTGATGGGCATCCCTTCAGTTCCCAGTTTCTAGCCACTACAAAAAGGGCTGCCACAAACATTCTTGCACATGTGGGGCCCTTTCCCTCCTCTGATATCTCTTTGGGATATAAGCCCAATAGAAACACTGCTGGGTCAAAGGGTATGCACAGTTTGATAACTTTTTGAGCATAGTTCCTAATTATTGCCAATAGTTTTCAAAGAGTCAAATAACATTTCTCAGGATTTAGTATCATTAGACTAGATTAGGAGAGAAGGGATTATCTTCTGTTCAGATATGACCTTTACCATCTTTAAGAGCAATCTATTATAGAGGAATGAAGGCTAACATAATAACCTTATTTTTTCATGAATGTGTGTTGGAGAGGAGATACTTAAAAATGCCTTACTATATGTCAATGTAACAGAAAGGAAATATAAAATGAGACTTTCAAGGATTTAGAAAGCACTAAATTGTCAATCCATGTAATAAATAGAGCTTCCCACCTAATAAAGGCAGAAAGGATAGAGAAAGGAATAAATTTATGAATCACCCACTCCTGTTAGTCAGAGAACAGAGAACTTGGTGAAGAATAGGAGTGGTAAGAAGAAAAAAGCAAAGGAAAATCAAATTAAAATAGAAATTCATTAGTTTTAAATGAACACAACCAGTATATATTAACTTTTCTCCAAACTTTCCTTTTGTCTGCAATTCTGAACTTCCTTGCTACTGTCGAACCTATCACTATCTTCCCACTCATTTATGATTACCAGCTCAGCGTCATTATCAGTTTCACACTCTTATTCACTCCCATATAATTCATTGATAAATTGTGCCATTTATAACTTTTGTGAATATTCTTCCCTCTATTCATATAGTAACAGCCATGGCTTCCGCCCCTCATTACTTCTCACCTGAACTACTCTGATATCCTTCTAACTGGTGTCTCTGTTCCAACTCTCACCTATCCCAATCCATATTCTGTCCAGGTACCAAGGAGATATTTTTACCTGTGACACCCTATTGCTTAATAGCTCTAATGGGTTCCATCCCTATTAACTTTGATATCAGATATAAAGTATAGTATTCAAATCCATGCAGTTATCAGTGATTGATAAAATTCATTAACTCCCTGTGACCTGAGCAACATTGTAAATTATCTCAATTAATTTACAAATAAGGAAACTGAGACACAAAAAGGATAATGGACTGTGTCCAAGATTTCACTGATTTTTAATTGTAGAAAAGAGCTTGGAGGAGATGTCTTAGTCTCCATTTCACTTCTCTTTCTTCTGTACCATTAAATTTAATTCAGTATCAAATATATGGCAGGCATCTATTTCATGGAAGTCATTGAAGTTATTAAAAAGAAAAACCCAAAAGATATCCTGCCTTTAAGAAGTTTTTACTGAACTCAAGTCAAGGAGCCTGGGCTTAAATTCCACATCATATCCTGAGCAAATTGCATAAAACTCCCAGCTGTTATGACTCCCAAAGCTTCAGTTTACTTGTCTATAAGATAAGGAAGATAATGTTTGTACAACTGACCTAAATGGATTCTTTTAAGAAAAGTTTGCTTAAAAATGTATAATCCTATATGGGATATTATTGTTGATGATGATGATGATGAGCTGGGAAGAAATGAGATGAAGCATATTATGGACAAAGTGTTAAATACTTTGGTTGCATCTCCTTTATTATATTACTGTATTCCCTTTATTATGTTACTTTCCATCATAATTACTCATGCTTGCATCATGTTACTATATAATTTGTACATAGTCATTTATATGCTATCTTTCTCAATAAGCTATAAGATCTTTGAAAGTAGACTGTCCCCTTCCAATTCTTCCTTCCTTCTTCCCTCCCTTTTTTTCTTCCTTTCTCCTTCCTTTCCTCCTTCCCTCCTTCTTTCTCTCTCCCCTTCTCTCTTTGTTTATATCTCTCATTTTTTTTCTTTTTTCTCCTTTTCTTTCCTTCCTGCCTTCCTGCCTTCTTTCTTTCCTGCCTTCCTTCCTGCCTTCCTTCCTTCCTTCCTTCCTTCCTTCTTTTTTATTGTTTTTATCTTCATTGCTTTGCATAATGTTTGGTACATTGTAAGCATTTAACAAAAGTTTTGTTAACTTGGTTTGGCTTAATAGGTTATTAGCCTCCAGAAGGCAAGTAGCATAACTCATTAAAAGTTTAGATAAACATCTAAAACAGTGCTTTACGCTAAGTATTTTCATCTCTAAATATTGCTTAAAATCATTTAGATTGATTAAAGCAATTATTCAAACACAAAACTGAGTCAGCACCGAATATTCCTCTGTATTATACAGGAATGTTGCAAAAGTAGGGAATTTCATGTTTTTCAGTAATGTTTTACTTTTGAGTTAGTTTGATATCTTAAAGCAATAGTGGAACTGTTGAACCAATAATGAAGGAAAATGAATGAATTTTGAAATTATGTAAGAAACTTTTTAATGCATATCTATGACACCCCAAAAGATCTAATTAAAATCTGTAAAGCTGAGTGAGATAACAAATTTGAAAGAGCTTTGAATACTAGGAAACTAGGCTCAGCCTGCTTTCAACGAAATATGACAGAATAGTGTATTATTTTGGATTGATAAGATACTTGCAAACCACTTTATTTTTACTTCTGAGGTTGGTAGGTTTTTTAATGTATATGCAGGGTATTTTAAAATTATCAGCTGTGAATTCTTCCCAAATCCCAGGGCTTTCTAAAAGATACCTCAAGGAAAGTTCTGTAGGGCTTCAATTTGTGTTAGTACTATTTTGTAACCTACAATTCACTTCATTAAATAAGAAAATAACAAGATTCACCAGAGAATGAGGAATTTTCTTTTTCTTTTTGGTACACATTCAATACATATACTATTCAATGTAAAACATTGTACTGGACCTTTCCCAAGTGATTAATTTTTCATTTTCCATTTTTTAGTTCTGTTCAAATGTTATTCTCCAGTGCACCATGCCCTTTAAAACTGGCTTTATTTTATTTTTCTTTAATTTTCTTTCTCTCTCTTCCTTCTTTTCTCCTTCTGTGCCTCCCTAACTCCTTTCTTTCTCTTTCTTCCTTCTCTCTCCTCCTTTTTTTTCCTTCCTTTTCTTTTCTCTTCTCTTTTCTTTCCCTACTTTCACAAGATTAAGCTATTCTTAATAAAGGGTGGTTGATACTTCCTCCTCTTCCTCCAGTAAGTTAACATAAATTTTCTAGGTTGTTCCTGCATGAATTAATGTTATAACCTAATTTTTAAAAAGCCAACCTAAGAAATTCCTTTGAAAAAATATAAGAAAATATAAGATATAAATACAGGCCATCAACATCCAAGAAATATTTAAGTATGCCCAGAGTAGCATCCCCAATTTCCACTAAAGATTGCAGAATGAGACAAATTAAACGTTCATGGAGAAAAACCCAAAAGATTTAGCTTTTCTACAAAAGGGAACTAGAGACAGGAGATTTATGAAGAAATATGGAGTACTAATACAGGCAAAATGCATCAGGGACTAGCTATTTGATCTGGTTTTTAATCATTTCAGACTCTCACTGGGGTTTTTCTATTGAATGGAACAAAAGCATTTCCTTGTCTGGTCATAACTCATATGAAAGTCAGTCCAGACAAGCCTTCTTCTCACCCCACCCCCAAAGCCTCGAGTTTCTGAAAAGAATTAAAATGTTAAGCACCAGGAGGATTTAGAAATAAATGGTGTCCTGATCTTCTAGACTGCTCAGATTTACATTTCTTGATTTTTTCTCAGAATGGGAAGAGAGGGATCATTTTTGTATCTTCAGGAGAATTACAGAACTTTAGAGTAGCAAAGGTTCCCAACATCTATTAGTGGGACCCAAACTGGAAAAATAGCCCCAGTCTTCCTCTAGAAAACTTCCAGCTAGTAACTCCACTGAGATCAGAGATTGACATTCTGGAACCCTAGGTATGCCCTTGAGATGGAGTACCATTCTAGGAAATCTAATAGCTCAGGGCAGAGATGAAATCAAGGTGAAAGGAAACTGGAAAGATAACAAAGAACTAGATAAGGATTTTAAGAGCCCCATAGAGGATTTTATATATGATCCTGGTGATAATAAGGATCCAGTGGAGTTTAAAAAGTATGGGGGAGGGGGTGATATGGTCAGATCTGCTCTTTAATAAAAATCACTTTGGCATCTGAGGGGAAGGTGAACTGAAATTGGGAGACCTGAAGTGATGAGATCAATCAGAAATTTATTGCAAAATTCCAGTTGCAAATTGATGAGGGCTTGCATGAGGGAAACAATGGAGAGAAATGGGCATATAGAAGAGATGCTTTGAAGGTGAAAGTGATAAGACTGGATATGGGGATGAGAGAGAATAGGGAATCAAAGACAATATATAGGTCTTTTAAACAAGATGACTGGTGTTAGAGATGTTTGAGATAGGGCTAGGGGGTAGGTGTAGATAGAAGAGAATTAGCTCAGTTTTGGACATATTAAATTTAAAATATCTAAGGGAATTCAGTACAGACTTGAGATTTTTGCCATTCTGATCACATAAGTCTGGATAGTCTCCTGATTGTCAATGTTCTTCTAGGAAGATTATAGCAGGACTAGAATCTTTGTGTAAGATCCTTTTTCAAGGGAAAATGCTTTTCTTAATGTTCTTCAAAGTCATTAACTTTTTTCAGCTGCCATTAGTGAGAAATGACCTATTTTCTCATCCTTTCATTGATTATATACAGGCTCATGACATTCCCCTTCCCCTAAAACCATCCCTATTCTGGAGATCACTGTACTTTATTAGTAAAAATATAGGTTCTGTTAAAAAAAAAAACATAGAGGGGTTGAATAGAGAGAGAAAAAGAGACCGAGACAGAGATAGAGACAGATGGACAGACAGAGAGAGAGAGAGGGATAGAGAGAAAGAGACAAAGAGCATAAATAACTTACTATGCCATATACTGAGCTAAACCTTGGGTATACAAAGAAAAATAAAACCCAGTTCTTGCTCTCAAGGAGATCACAGTACAATGGGTGAGACAACATATAAACAACTATGTAACAAAATATATACAGGAGAATATTTTTAAAAATCAACAGAAGGAAGCATTAGAATTAAAAGGGACTAGGAAAGCCTGGTAAAACCTAGGATTTTTTTAAATAACATTTTATTGTTTCAAATACATGCACAGTTTTCAATATCTACCTTTGCAAAACCTTATGTTCCAAATTTTTCTCCCTTTCTCTCCCTTTCCCCCGCCACTAGAAAGCAAACAATCATATAAGCCTTATAATAGGTAAAATGTGTGCAATTCTCCTAAACTTTTTTTTCATATTTTTCATGCAGCACAAGAAAAATCAGAACAAAAAGGGAAAACAGGAAAAGGAAAAAAGGAGACAGACAACAGCAACAATAACAACAAGGTGAAAATATTACATCACAAGTCTATTGCCCTGAATCATTTCGTTGTTGAAAAGAGCTAATTCCATCAGAGTTGATCATCATATAATCTTGTTGTTACTTAATACAATGTTCTCTTAGAAGAACCTAGGATATTCGGTGACACTTATAGAAAAAGTTCTGGCAAGTAGGTAGAGATGAGCATGAAAAGCAGTTCAGACAGGAAGGACAGTTAGTGAAAAATTTCAGAAGACAGGGAGGTGTGTCTTGTTCTAGGAACACTCCAACTATATCTATATAACTCTATCTATATATCCATATAATTATTAACAACTAGAAGAGTTTTAACAGTAGGGAGAAAACTAGACCTCAGTCTTGAAGGAAGAAAAACAAATTCTGAAAGGCAGAAAGGAGGAGGAAAGACATTTTAAGGAAGGTGGAGGAAGCAGGCAATACATATGCTTAGACATAAGGAATATCTATTATTGGTAAATGTTTGCAGCTTAAAGACAGAGTATTCATGTGAAATAAAAAGGTAGGTGGGTACTGCATTATACAGATCCTTATAATCAAAGTGCAGTGACTGTACTTTATCTTAGGGGCAATGGGGATATAGTGTGTGTCTTTAGTAGGAGGGTAACATTTGCACACCTGTGCTTTTTTTATATCAATGACTGCTTGGAGGATATATTAAACAGAGAAGGGAATGACTGGAAACCAAAGGACAAACTAGGTACTATTTAGAAATAAAACTGATAATATCTGAACTGGAGTGATAGTTGTATAAATAACAAGAGCTTTGGGGGCAGGGAAAGATGAATGAAAGACATATTAAGGAAGTAAAAATAATAAGCTTTGAAAAGTGAGAGAAGATGAAGGATGAGGGAAAATGAATTATCTAGGTTGGCTTCCCACTTCAAGCTAACCTACTCCTCTAGCATAGTTTTTAACATCCTTAGCAATGGACTTTCTGCTAAAATATCAAATATCTGTCTCGATTCTTCTGGATTTGAGTTGCTCTACAGAGCCTGAGAAATGAAAATGAAGCTCAGTCTCAGAGGTTGTGTGGTCTCCCTTGGTGACAGGGTTGTATTTTTTTCAAGATAGCTGGAAATCTGCTCTGCTTAGTGTATCATCTGTGTCTCTGTGGAGCCCTTTCTTACAAGAATTAGATATTTGTTTTGTCCTTGGGTAGGTCCGTGGTATGTAGCAATTAACAGGAAAACTTTTACTTCACTCGAAAAGATAGAAGTTGAATCCAAATTAAGTAATGATTTAAAGTATTCTAAAACACAGGGTCATGTTTTCTTCACTGCGCAACTAACAAAATTTTTAAATGTTTTCTAAAATGAGTATTTTTTTTTCATTATTCAATCTTTTCAATCTTGTCTGACTTTTCATGACCTAATTTGGGATTTTCTTAGCAAAGATACTGGAATGATTTGCCATTTCCTTCTCCAGTTCATTTTATAGATTCATACTAGTATTAGACAATAGATATCAAATATTTCAATACTTCAACTTCTATTAATGTGGTATTCTAGCCCTCACTGAAGCAGTAACACTTTGATGCCTTAGGAAATGACCAGTCTAGCTATCATCTGACTAATGCTTTAAATTTGTAAAAGGACTTCAATTTTCAGGTCTCCTTCTTCCTCATCATCGCTCAGGGTGATGAGTCAAGTCAATACACTAGAGAGAGCACCACATCTGGAGTCAAAGGGCTTGCATTCTACTATTCACTATGTCCCTTTTGGCACACTACTTAATTCATGTGGGCCTTACATTTCTAATCTGCTGAAAGAGTGACAGAGAAAGAGTCAGAGGCAAGGAGACACAGAAAGACAGACAGAGTGAGAGAGACATATTCAGAGAAAGACAGAGTCAGAGAGAGAGAGAGACTGACACAGGGACACATAGATAGAGACAGGAAGAGAAACACAGAGAAAGAGAGAGAGAGAGAGAGAGAGAGAGAGAGAGAGAGAGAACGAGGGGAATATTGGAATAAGCGACTTCTACTCTAAAGTTATGATCTTTTAATCCCATGATTTCTCTCTCCACAGCAAAGTTACATAATTTACTGAGAATCTACAGCAAACCAGTAGCAGATATGAGATTTAAATCTGCCATGACTAATTTATTATCTGTTGCTCAGCACACTGTCACCCTTGCCTTTCCATTTGATTAGCTAAAAGATATATGCCAATATAGAGCAGAAATATGGAAGTAGAATCTATAGTCCCTATAAACCTACCTGATAGTGAGGACTACTGAATGTGGAAAAAAAGTGTGATAACCAAAATAGTCCTTATTCTGACCTCTGGGGAAAAAAAAAAACCCAAACTATGAACTACTACTTCTCATTTGTCACTAAAACAAATAGAAGTTCCTCTTCCATTTAATTTTCTTTCTTCTTTCACTTTCTGATAGGCTGGCTAGTTGCCATGGAGACAAACTAATAGGACAGAAAAAGCTGGAAAAGATAGAATGTCTGTGAACATGGAGTAACTTCTTTTACATTATCTAGATACAGGAAATAAAGAACATTGCATTACCCATACTGGGAAAGTGAGAGACATAGAAGGAATATTTTAGCTCAAAATATAATGTTTAATTTACATAAAATTCTCAAAATTTATTTACACCTGAGCTCATCAAGACACAAATCATCATATCCAACCTTCTTATTTCAAAGATGTGGCAAAAAGATCCATAACATAAATGAAGGAAGATGGTCAAGCTTGGTCAAGCTATCTTGATTTAGCTTTTCCTTAACTTTCCCCAAAATATTCTGCCTCAAATTCAATTTCCAGTTTTGTTTTGTTTTTCCACAGTGCCAAAGCCTTCTACATAGTCAGTGTTTACCACAATACTTGTCACTATTAGGCAATTTATACATTCTTAATGACTGACTAACCTTTTTAATTTCCTTCTCTTTATTTGGTTTACACCCTTATTTCTGCCATGGTTTATTTCATTTGGTTATTTACCTCATATCAAATGCAGGAGTAATGCACAAAAAGTAAGGGAGAAGGAGGAAAAAGAAATATTAGTTGTGGCTGTAATACAATTGCCCCTCCCTCTCACTTGTTGGCTTTAGAAGTGTGATGGGCAAATAATTAAAGTCCTTAGACTATATTAAGTGGCATCTCTTGTAGTGCCACGGTAATAGGAAGGGACAAGTATATGATCCAGAAAAAACACACTTGGCCTTTCCAGGACCTTTGAAATGATGATACTGCTTTCTTGTTTGCAATTTTGCAAGAGAATCACCAAGAACTCCTGCAACCATCAGAACTCTGTTCCCACTAAATGAGGCTTAAGATTAGATACAGCCAGTAAGACTGGTATACAAATGTCATCTCATATTCTGGCTCTTTGCTGCAAGGAAACTCCATGCTTTGATTTCCTTTTATGTAAGATGGGGGATAAAGAAAGTGGACTTGATTTTCTTTTCCAAGTCTAAATCTGTAGTCCTTCCATTTTCCCCCCACAGATCATAATAGACAGAAGAGAAAATAAAAATGTTCAAATGAGTGAAGTTTGAGCCCTTAGAGCTGAAGCTGGGAAATGCTTTATATTATGTTTGTCTAAACTGCGTGAATTCGGATTGTGCTAAATCAGGGATATAGTTTGTCCTTCCGGGGGTGGAGCCATGGTGGCAGAGATCAGACAGGAGTCTCTGTAACCTGCTCTAACTTCCCCTCAAACCAACAACATATGAAGCCTCTAGACTGATTCTGAAGCAAAAAAATCCACAATATCTGGAGAACAACACGATTCTAGAAGAAGATACTCTGGAAGAACCTCAAAACAGGTCTGTTTTAATGGGGCAGGAGGTGGCCTACTGAACCCAGACTGCAGCACAGGGAGACCAGGGCAGGGAGCTGGAGCAGGGAGCTGGAACAGGAGTCGGAACAGGAGTGGGAGAGTTGTGCTCTTCACACACCTGGGAGTCTTCTGCGGGCCTCTTGGAACAATTTGTCCTGATTGTGGGCAGGTGGTTTGGAGGGTCTGCCTTTTGAGGGGGATAGATTGTGAACTACTGAACCCCTGATGAGCATCGTAACTAGCTGCCATTACACAGCACCTTAAAGCAATCAATCAAACAACAGGACTGATAAGCACCAGAAATAATTCAATCAGTGGAGCTGCCCAGCCCCTGACATAATTCAATCAGCAGAACTGCCCAGTTGCTGAAATAACTCAATCAGCAGAACTGCCCCAGGGCAAATTAAAGCAGCTGTCCCACCTTTACCCTAAACAGACCTCACACCTTTAAAAAAATGAATAAAAAGCCAAAAAGAGCTCTCACCATAGACAACTTTTATGGAGAGAGGGAAGAACAGACCTCAAATCCTGAGGCCCCTAAAGGTAAAGCAACTCCAGAAAAAGCCTCAAAAAGAGACATAAATTGGTCTCCATATCACAAGGCTTTCTTTGAAGATTGCATAAAAAATCTTAAAAGAGAGTTAGAAGAAACATGGGGAAACGAAATGAGATCACTGCAAAATAAAATAGAAAAAATGGAAAAAGAATGCAATGAACAAAAAAATGTAATTGGTCAATTGCAAAAGGAACTAAAAACAGTAACTGAAGAAAATAAGACATTAAAAATTAGAATCGAACAATTGGAAATGAATGACTCATCAAGACTTCAAGAATCAGTTGAACAAAAACAAAAAAATGAAAAGATAGAGAAAAAACATGAAATATCTCCTAGGAAAAACAACTGACCTGGAAAATAGATCTAGGAGAGACAATCTAAGGATTATAGGGCTTCCTGAAAGCCATGATGAAAAAAAGAACCTGGACACTATATTCCAGGAAATCATAAAAGAAAACTGCCCTGATATTTTACACCCAGAAGGCAAAATACTCCTTGAAACAATCCACCGATCACCTCCTGAAAGAAACCCAAAAATTAAGTCCCCCAGAAATATTGTGGCTAAATTCCAGAACTATCATACCAAGGAAAAGATATTACAAGAAGCCAGAAAGAAACAATTTAAATATCGGG
>JAJPUD010017215.1:18354-31884 GCA_023553655.1 Myrmecobius fasciatus | reverse complement strand
AAATTTGATAATCTAAATGAAATGGAGGAATATCTAAAAAACATAGATTGCCCAGGTTAACAGAAGAGGAGATAAAATATTTAAATAGCCCCATTTTAGAAAAAGAAATAGAACAAGCTATTAATCAACTCCCTAAGAAAAAATCTCCAGGGCCAGATGGTTTTACATGTGAATTCTTCCAAAAATTTAAAGAACAATTAATTCCAATACTATACAAACTATTTAAAAAAAATAGGGACAGAAGGTTTACTACCAAATTTCTTCTACGATACCGATATGGTCCTGATAGCTAAACCAGTTAGGGTGAGCTGAGAACAGAGAACAGAGAACAGAGAAACAGAGAAAGAAAACTATAGACCCATTTCCCTAATGAATATTGATGCAAAAATTTTAAATAAGATTTTAGCAACAAGATTACAGAAAGTTATCTCCAGGATAATACATCTTGACCAAGAAGGATTTATACCAGGAATGCAGGGCTGGTACAATATCCAGACAACTATCAACATAATCAATTATATCAATAACCAAACTAACAGAAACCATATGAATTTCTCCATAGGTGCAGAAAAAGCATTTGATAAAATCCAACACACATTCCTATTAAAAACACTAGAAAGTATAGGAATAAATGGGGTTTTCCTTAAAATTATTAGTAGCATTTACTTAAAACCATCAGCAAGCATCATATGTAATGGAGACAAACTAGAACCATTCCCAATCAGATCAGGAGTAAAACAAGGCTGCCCACTGTCACCATTACTATTTAATGTTGTATTAGAAATGTTAGCTTTGGCAATAAGTGAAGAAAAAGAGATAAAAGGAATTAGAGTAGGTAATGAAGAAACCAAATTATCACTCTTTGCAGATGACATGATGGTATACTTAGAGAACCCTAGAAACTCAACTAAAAAACTCCTAGAAACAATTCACAACTTTAGTAAAGTTGCAGCATTAAAAATCCGCATAAACCATCAGCATTTTTATATATTACCAATAAAGTTCAGCAGCAAGAGATACAAAAAGAATTTCCATTCAGAATAACGGATAATAGCATAAAATAATTGGGAATCTATTTGCCAGCAGAATGTCAGAAACTATATGAACTAAACTTCAAAACACTTCTCACACAAATGAAATCAGACCTAGTCAATTGGAAAAAACATTAAGTGCTCATGGGTAGGCCCAGCAAATATAATAAAAATGACAATACTACCCAAACTAATTTATTTATTTAATTCCATACCAATCAAACTCCCAAGAAATTATTTTACAGATCTAGAAAACATAGTAGCAAAGTTCATTTGGAAGAAAAAAAGGTCAAGAATTTCAAGGGAATTAATGAAAAATAAAAGACAGATGAAGGTGGCCTTGCTGTACCAGATCTAAAACTATATTTATAAAGCAGCGGTCATCAAAACCATTTGGTACTGGCTGAGAAATAGAGCAGTCAATCAGTGGCATAGGATGGGATATCAGGACAAGCTAGGTAATAATGTTAGTAATTTAGTGTTTGATAAATCCAAAGACCCCAGCTTTTGGGATAAGTACTCACTATTCGGCAGCAACTGCTGGGAAAATTGGAAGCTGGTGTGGAAGAAATTAAGGCTGAATCCACAACTAACACCGCACACCAAGATAAGATCTAAATGGGTTCATGATCTAGATATAAAGAGTGACATTATGACCAAATTAGAGGAACATAGGATAGTTTACCTCTCAGACCTGTGGAGATGGAATGAATTTATGTCCAAAGAAGATCTGGAACTCTTAATTCAACACCAGATAGATAATTTTGATTATATTAAGTTAAAAAGTTTCTGTAAAAACAGAACCTATTTCATACCCTATAGCAAGATAAGGTTAAAATAGGCTTCTGACTTAGACATAAAGGGTTATATACATAACTTAGGAGAGCATGGGGTAGTTTACATGTCAGATCTTTGAAAAAAGAGGAATTTAAGAAGAAACAAGAAATAGAGAATTTTATGAGATGCACAATGGATAATTTTGATTACATTAAATCTAAAATGTTTTGTATTAAGTAAATTAATGAAACCAAGATTAAAAGGAAGGCAGAAAGCTGTGAAACAACTGTTATATCAGTGTGTCTGATAAAGGCCTCATTTGTAGAATATAGAGAGAACTGTCAAATTTATAAAAATGTCATTCCTTAATTGAAAAGGGCTCAAAGGTTATTAAAATTTTTCAGATGGCAAAATTAAAGCCATTTCTAATCATATGGAAAATTGCTCTGAATCACTATTGATTAGAGAAATGCAAACTAAAACAACTCTGATGTAACACCTCACACCTATTATATTGGCTAATATGACAGGAAAAGATAATAAATGTTGGGAGGATGTGGGAAAATTGGGTCACAAATGCATTACTGATGGAGTTGTGGACTGATTCAGTATTCCTGTTAAAGCAATTTGTAACTATGTATAAAGGGCTTTAAAAACTGTGCATGCCCTTTGATTTAGGTCTATCACTCTTGGGTCTGTATCCAAAAAAAAGATAATAAAAGAGGACAAAGGATTCACATCTATAAAAAATGTTTGTAGCAGTTCTTTTTGTAGTGGCAAGGAACTGGGTATTGAGTGGACATCCACAGTTGGAGAATGGCTGAATAAATTATGGTATATGGATGTAATAGAATACTATTGTCTTTTAAAACATGATAAGCAAGCTAATTTCAGAAAAAGTGTGGAAAAACTTACATGAACTGATGCTGAATGAAATGAGCAGAATCAGGAGAACATTGTACACTGCAAGATTGTGTGATAATCAGCTATAATAGACTTAGTTCTTTTCACCAATACAATTATCCAAGGCAATACCAATAGATTTGGGATAGAAAATGTTATCCATATACAGAAAAAAAGCTATGAACACTAAATGTGTATTGAAGCATGCTATTTTTATTTCTGTTTTTTTTTTGTTTTTCTCATGGTTTAAAGCTTTTCAAAAGTATACTTTATTACTTGAGGATTCAGTGCATTTGTTCTCATTGTAGGTATTCAAACAAATATAATATAACCACTTGGTCATGGAGTAGAAGATAGTGTTTCTTTGGTTATATTTTGGTGTGATATGCTTTCCAACTCAGAAATTCTCAAATTATATTATTCTATTTTATACTCTTCTTTTCATTTCTACTTACCTAATCTTTCTCCAAAATTTGGCAAATTCTTAAGGTAAGAGGTAATATTTATTTGATAGCTTTTGTAAAATTTTACATAATAAAGTCACTTTTGAAAATATCTAATTATTTGATAGTTTGTTCTTTCATTGAGTCCAACATGTTCCTTTTTGTCTTCACCCTTTATCCTTACTTCTGTCTTCAGGGGACAAGAAGTACAAGTCTAAAGCCTTTCACCCAAAGTAATAATTCAAATGTGTAATAGCTATAACATTCTCCTTGGGGCTTCTTTTCCCTAGATTAAACACCTGTACTTCCTTCAACTAATATTTGTATGGCAAAAATTTGAAGTGCTTCATTAACTTGTCTGCTTTAAGTAATAAAGATTTAAATTATGTCAAATCTGATAATGAATGGGAATTCACTTATTTGTGAGATATTATATGTATATATTTTCAGATTCCAGATTTTGTGGATTCTTTTTACATGGACCAAAATATCAATGTTATCTTAACATATTTTAAAAGAGAATCTTTATATTCAGGCCTTTAAAAACAAATGATCAAAGAACAAATAAAAAAGTATAGCCAAAGTGGAATGAGGAAAAAAAACAGAAAACAATTTAGAACATACAACAGTCATTTTCTAATTTTATTGTCTAAGGACCAGGTTTGTTATCCCTCCACCAACGTTATACAATTACCCTGGCAGGGAATGGATATAGGGGTGGAGGGAGGTAGGAGAGGTTCACCTCTCTGAGAATTTTAGAGCTTCACAGAGTTAGAGAGAGCCAAAGACAAAGAAAGTGAAAGAGACATAGAGACAGAGAGACACACAGGGAGAATCATTGGACTTCATCTCTCATCATCCCATTAATTTAGAACTCTTAGTATTCCAAGTCAGTACCACTCCTGATTCTTCTCATGATAAATTTTTGCTGCATTGAATAAATGTTGTTTTTATAAACCTTTATCATTCTTTCAGAGCATTCCATTTTCATAGTAATTCTTGGGAATTCACTTCTTGTCAGAGACTCCTACACTCTTGATAGGGCCACCTAAACATATTAGGACTATGGATAGATTGAATAATAGTCAGACTCATACTAAAAATCAACAGTAACAAATAAAAAAATAAATTTAAATGCTTTTGCTCTCTATCCTTTCAGTCAGTTGGAAATTTTGCTACATTTGACCTTTTAAAAAATTTCAAGAAAAAAAAAATAACATCCTTGAATATGATTGTTCTTAAAGTAAATATTCACTCTATATCATGTCATACACATCTTTTCACATTTCCTCAAATATTTCTTAGAGGATTTTTTAATGGGCCAGTATTTCTAAATAGATAAAGTCACAAAATGATGCCATTCCTTACTTTTCACTACTACATCCACAGCTTCTCATTCCCACAGTGTTTCCAATTGTAGTAAGCAACTAAGAAAATTAAAAGAGAGGTCAAACCAATATCTGAATTTTTTGGATTATAATAAATGAGAATTCCTGCTATAATATTTTTGGATTTTAGATGGAAGAAGCAAAATTGTATATTGCAAAAGACTAGAAGAATTTCCTTTTTTTGCTTTTGTAGCACAATCACCTGCTCCAAATTCTTGTCCATGAGCAGTGGTTTCCATAATATTGTAGAGAAAGTATTAAAATCTAATCACTTCCCAAATTGTCACTCATATTATTCATCATAGAAAGGCAGCATCACATAGTATAAAGTTGATTGGCATGTATTCAGGAAAGTGAGTGGTATGCTTCTATCACTATCTAGTTTTGCGACCTTGCATAAATGAGTGGGCCACACTTGAACCAAAAGGGATAGAAATAATTTCCCTATTCATTTCTCCAAGCTGTTGTTAGGATTTAATGAGCAAGTGTCTTGTAAACTCTAGAATAAAATACAAGATAGAATCATAAAATTTTAGAATTAAAATGAATCTCAAAGGTAAAATATGTAATTCTGTGAATCTGGATAACTTATATAGTAGAAATTCCCTTCAACAATGCAGACTTTCAACTTGTTTGTAACTGAAGATTTTAAGGCAGTTGCCATGTAAATGAAGAGAATAAGTGACTAATTGGGGTTCAGGAAAAAAAAAACACAACTTTTTGAGTTATTTTACTTTATTGGAAATTATTTGAAATAATATTTCTATTTCAGGAATATGTCTAGAAAACTCTTTGCTAAATATTTATTGTCTTTGTATTGTGTTTTGAAGATTATTCTTCCTTCTAATTCATAGGTTGTGTGTTCAATTCTCCATTTGCCTTAGTGGCTTTAAGTCCCACAAAAGACTAAAAATGAGGTCCTGCTGATTTCTTAAGATCATTGGTCTAGAAGCAGAAGGTACATTAGAAATCCCTTCCAATTCTTTTCCTATATTTATATGCCAATGATTCCATATACTTATTCCATGATCCAGTCATTCTGAACATCTAGATATTCTTCCTTGTTGCCTCTTCAATCTTCCTGGTCTTATGGTTTTCTTTGAGAATGAAGGACAAACAACTTTTCTGAAGGTGAGGCAGAAGGAAGCCATGAATTCCAAAACCTCAATTGAAGTAAGAAGCTCTGATCAGACACTTCATTTCACAGCTTCTTCCATCATTCTTACTTTTCTTTCATGTTACTTACTTCTCTAGAATATTAATTATGGAGAAAATGTTATCATCCTGCAAGATCTTATCACCCTTTCAACTTCATTTCATCACTACCTGTTGTCCTTTTGTTTGGAGGGAGCAGCTCATGAACTCCAAAATTTCTATTTAACAAGGGAGCTCAGCTTAGACAATTCATTGTTTACTTTTTGCTTTATTTTATTTGTTTTCTGGCTGCCCTACTCTATATATGGAATATACAGGGAAGATGCTGCTGTGTTTGCCAAGGCCTTTTCAGGGCTGCTGATACCTCATTAAAATCATCTCATCAAACTGGCTAAGTCTCAACCTGTGAATGAGTTAGGGGAAAATTTGTCCCAAACATGTGAAGACTTCCTCCTGAATTATAGAAAGATGAGAATAATTTGAAACAGATGTTGCAAAATGCATAGAGCTTGGTCAGACATTAAAGATGCCAAGGTCATCCAAGGCATTCGGGGCCATTTCTGGTCATCTTGATTTTTGCGTTGCCACTAAACTTTGATAACTCTGTAAGAGAGAGCAAGGGTGGTGACTTTATGGAATTCTGTCTCACTTAAATCTAATTCATGTGCAAGTCATGACATCTTCCCATGATTTCATTTCTTTTTCTTTTTTTTTCTTAAAGAAAGAATAAACAACAAAAGATAATTAGTTCTGATACTTATTACACTTCTTAACTATGTTGTCATATCCAGTACCTTTTCCTTTCCCATTCTTTTTTTGTCTTCTGTCTTCTTCTTTAGATTGTAAACTTGGAGGCAATTTTTGTTTGTTTTGTATTCTCATGCTTAGTACAATGATTGGCATATGATAGGTCCTTAATAAATGTTTATTGGCTAATGGACTGCAAGATATTGTCATTTCCCAGCTCCATGCATTTTCAGTGGATTTCTCCTTGAAATGTGATGCCTCCTTTGTCCCTGCCTCTTAACTTCCTTTACAATCTTTTGAGTTTCAGCTAAAATCACCCATTTTACAAGAATCCTTTCTAAGTCCATCTCAATACTAATTTTTTTTGCCTTTGAGATCATTTGCTATTTATTCTGTTCTGTTTGTACATTGTTGTTTGCAATTATCTTCCCAATAGATTGTGAACTCCTTGAAGGCAGGCACTATTTTGTTTTTCTTTGTATCCAAAGTATTTATCATAAGACTTGGAACATTCTAGGTTCTAAATAAACACTTACTGACAATTTCAGGGATCATAAAATCTAATCATGGAATTCTCATCTCAAGGAATCCTCTCAATAACATACTTGACTAGACATTTTTAGCCTCTTCTGGAAGACTTTCAAGAAAAGGAAAACTCATCAATTCCCATTTCCTTTTTGAACAATAAAAGTCTCACTCTATTTTTTTTTGTAATTTTACATATTAGGGAATAGAAGACTGGAGAGGATGAGTGGCTTCTCCAAGACCACAAAGCTGATAGGTATTTGAGGTGGGAATCAATTGTTCTTCCTTGCCATTCTAAATTCAGGACTCTAACCTCTATATCATGTAGCCTCTTCCAAGGCTCATCTCATCACTCCAGCATATGTTTCTCCTTAGTATATACTAGTATTGGAAATTATGTGAACTAGTGTTGGTCCCATTTTTGTCAGTCTTGCCTGTCAATCTGTGTTGGGGAAGGATCTGTGTTGAGGGAGGATCCATTGAAGAGGTGTCACCAAGGCTGCAGTTTTTGTATTAACTGATATCGCCAACTGTTACCCAGCACAAAGAACTTATCTATGACCTCATGTCCTTGTAATGAATCCATGAGACCTGCAATAACCACGTGTTTTTGTTGACTCAGACCTTTCCAAATTGTCTTCGTATCATTAGGAAAAATATCAATAAAAGTTGACTTCAGCTAGAATCTCCAGCTGATCTCAAGTGATTGAACCATCAATGTGTTGCTACATATTTTAATAAACTTTAAAAAATTCTCTTTTTCCTGAGTTTTCCCTCATTAATCAAACTGAAAGTCCAAAGATTTCTCCCTTAAACCACTTCCTGCTCTGCCACATGTAGACACTCCCAATGTTTACGAATATAGAGAGCCCTTTATCACCATTCTCTTTACCACCACAATGAACTTAAATTCACCTACTGAGCCAATAGTTTTTTTTTTCCTTTCTTTTTTTTCTTTTGGTTGGCAAGGAGTTGGGAAAGGTGAAATGTGTTCAGGCACTGCCATTATCCAAAACATATGCAGTTCTTATTTTGACACCTTAAAAAAAATAGTGCCTCTTTTTAGGTATCATGCTCAATAAATTACTTGTTCCCAGAAACTCAAAATGAATTAGATAAAGACAAATAAAAGCCATACTTTTTAGAGTTACATTTTTATTGAAATTTAAACACCCAAGTAAAAGAGATTTACATAAAATAATCTGACCTACATGATAGACTGTACATGACTGAAAATTGCTTCTCAGTTCTTTATAAAGTTTCAGCTTGACTGGCAGGTACACTGAAAAAAAAACAATAGACAAGCTCTGCTTTCATTTAAATTCACACTTCCATGTTACATTGTATTAGATATTTTTACTTTAATATTTTACTATAACTGTAATCATTCCCAAGCATATTAGTACTGTGTCCTTATGTACAGTGCCAAATATGTACTAGGAGACAAAATCCTTGATTTAACCGTTAGCAATAGCCAGCACCCAAATTTTGGAGAGAATAGGATCTAGTGAGAAGAGATTATTTTGGGAGTAACAAAACATGGCTTTTAGTCCCCGGGTCATTACTGATTGGGTGATCTAGGCCAAGTTATTCCATCTCTCTGCACCTCAATGGATACTTTTGTAAAAATGGCAGTTATTGATTAAATGATTTTCTGATTTTTCCCACTATAATGTTTTGTGGTACTATATCACCATGGGGAGAAAGTTAGAAATATTCCATAATGAAACAATTATAACTGTTCAATTATTATCTGTAAAAGAAAGGGCAAATAACTAGAACTTTCTGGGACTTATTTTCCTTATCTGTAAAATGCTAGCAAAAATCTGTAAGGTCCCTTTTAACTCTAAATCTTTTGTGCTGAGTGGAAAATACAGACTATAGAAATCAAAATGTTCAATGGTCAACTATTTGATAATAGTAGTTTCTGTTTTTTTTTAGCTCATTAAGTGCTACAAAGGGTTCTTGTCTTAACAGCCCTATAGAGTAGATTGTTGCACAGAAAAATGTTTTAATAAAGTATATTATTAAAAATACTATTTTCATTAAAGCTTCAGCTGTTATTGATTCTATGGCCTAGAGTACAAAGTTCTCCTTTCATAACCTAAATGGTCATATATAATTCATTTTCTAAGTGATAGAGGAGTTAGGATAGGATGAGACAATGAAGGAAAACAGCATAGTCCAAAATTTAGCTAAATTGATATGGACTGATAGTGGGGATAATTAATTTTACTTATTGACTCTGCCTTGGTTCAATGAATTGTGAGTAAGTGAGGTACAATTAAATCTAATTCTTTTGGGTAAAATGAATACATTCAATTATCCTGATAAGGTATGATGAATGTAAGAAATAAAGGGGAAATCATAAAGTGGCTTTGAAATTAAAACTGTGAAATAACAGTATTTTCATCTAACTTTTGTGAAGTAATACTGACAATTTCTAAGTATTTACTTTCTTCTCTTTGCTTGTCTATAGATAAAAGTGGGGATTTTAGTGTTCACACATTAATATTTCTCATAGGATAACTGCCTTCAGATGTAAGACACTGAAAGAGGAAACATCAGAAATAAATGATCATAGGGAAGGAAAAATCCCATTATATATTTTCAGTCATGGTTGTTGACCACATCAGCTCTTCAACTGGTACACAAAACACTTTGCTAGTGCTCAGAGTTTTCTGTAACAGAAGAGTTATTTTTCCAAGGGGACTCTTTAATAGAGAGTGAATTTAAGGGGAAAATAGAGTATCCATGGTTAGTTATACCTGACAGTCAGACAGTGAGGCTAACCTTTGCCTTAGAGATGATAATGACATTTTGCTCAGTGTATATAAAGGACATTTGTGTGAATTACTACATATGATAAGATTGTTAAATATATCTCTACCTCTCCTAAGAACATATTTTTTGAATTATTAATTATTGGTTTTATTTTTTTTTCAAATAGAAGTTGCATTTTATGAATTAATGAATAGAAAGAAAGTGTAATGTGATATAATTCAATCAATCCACTATAGCTAAAATTTTTGGAACATCTACTGAGTGCAAGTACTTGTGATAACTGATTTAAGATACAAAGAAAAGTTAAAAAAAAAAAACCCAGACTGTGTCATAATATCTGGGATCAAGATGAGCCTCTACCACTAATTAACCATGAGATCTGGGCAAATAATTTTGCTTTAGATCACGATATCCTCTGATAAATGAAAGAACTGAACTTGATAATCTCCAAAGTGCAATTTCTGTAACTCAATGACCCTGAAAAGTTGATATTCCTAAAACAGAGTTTGACCAGTATAGGACCTATCTTGGGATTGTTGCTTAATTAGGGAATGATATGTTTATTGAAAAAAAATAATAAAATAAAAAACATATAATTATACAGCTAAGGAAAAGAAACTAATAAATTGCATCTACTCAGTCTCATAACTAATTGCAAAATAATAAAATTTCAAAATCTTATTTGTGGGGTGATGTAAGTAATACAAAGGAGAACTTAATAATACAAAGCATAGTAGTTGGTTTAACTTATTATTGTTTTTTCTTCATTCTCAAAGAAGACCAATAACATCAGGAAAGTAATGTTTTGACTTGCAAGTAAATTAGTTTGAAGTGAGACAGGTTGTGCAAAGTCAGTAGCCTCACTCACTCCAGACCCATCTGAGTCCAGTGGCCAGATACTAGTCATGATGTGTAGAGATTGTCTGGTTCACCATGGGATGCCTTGGCCTTTTTAAGCTAAGGTCTTTACAGGGTCTCATTTTGTCTGAGACAATGCCCTTTTAGTAATCAAGGCCAAGTAAGAAATAAGACAAAGAAAAATAATAACCTCTAGTGTACCTAGTGAAAACTTAGTGAACTTAGTGAAAAAAAAATCATTCTGGGAAGGAATGTAATTTGAATCAAATACATTAAAAGCAATGTTGGAAATAGACAATAAAATAAATAATAAAAAGAAAATAATTCATATAAAATTATATCAACTAGTGAAAAATTTTGGGAATGGCATAATTTTCAATATTGCTTCTCTATTCTTTTTTCTCTCTTCCAGATTTGTAAAACATGCTGTATAATCCTAGAACATCCTTTAGTAAATAGTGCTTCTTTGCTGTGGAAAATCCAAACTTCCCTATGTTTTCTCAGCTTGCAGTATTCTTCAGTTAAGACCTACTGTCTTCCCTCATTGGTAAGTTCCTTCTAGAATCTCTTTTTACTAAAAGGGCATAGGTCAGTGGATCCCTTCTGATTATGTTTTCTGGCTTCTGAACTTCAAAACCATATCTTGCTTCCCTTCTTTAGGTGTCCCTCCACCACACCCTTTTCAAATCTGTTTTGTATATAATTTCTCCCATTAGAATGTAATATTCTTTGAGGAGCAAGAAATATCTTGCTTGCTTTTGTATCCTCAGTACTTAGCACAGTTTCTGGCACATAGTACTAAATTAATAAAGACCTATCTCCTTTTTTCCTTCCTTCTGTGTATGAAATGGTATTTAGAAAAGTAATAACTACTGTCTCGTAGCACATGCAGCATTCCTTACCCTCTTCCCTTCTCAGCATCCCCTAACCTTCACTCTAACAACACCACAGAAGAGAAGGATATTAATTTTCTCTTCTCTGAGAGACAAAGTTTTTCATTATATTATGCAACATTCAGGGTTTTTTTTTTTTGGTTGCTGTTACTGTTCTTTTCATTTACATACATTTTCATTGCATTTACAATTTACATACATTCATATTATATTACAATACAGAGGTAACTGTGACACAGTAGATACAGGTCTGATGCTGTAGTTAAGAACAATTGAATTTAAATTTAAATCTTGACAGTTACTGGCTATGTGACTGTTTACATACTAAGATATTTGTACTCTGAGGCAGAAAAAACTTTGTTTTAAACTTTAAATCTAGGAGAGATAGGCTGGCTAATATGGCAGTACATATGTACACTTATTCCATCTCTCCATTATACTATAATGAGAGAGTTTCTGAGAAGACTCAAATTTCATCTTCTTATAGTATGTGAAATAATCAAAATATCTAGGAGATGTTAATCCTATCTCCTAATAAATTTATGCTCCAATCAAAGTATCTTTGCATTTATATGGAAGTCACTTGCTCTTGTCTATAAAAGAACAGACCTGTCCACCAATATCTATTGCATTGGTGTATCAATAGATTCCTTTTGTCCAAAATTTGAAGTTTAAATTTTTAATCAGGGAAAGACTGGAAGGAAGATTTCTTTTAACCCTGAGGCAAGTTATTTAACCTCTGTTTGCCTCAAACTCATCTACTGTATAATGAGAATAATAATAATGGCACCTACCTTTCAATAGGAGAATCAAATGATGTAAAATTTGTTTTTTTGTTTTTTTTTATTTTATTTTATTTTATTTTTTTTAATTTTTATTTTATTCGCATAACATATGTGTGGGTAATTAATTCTTCAACAATAACCCTTACATAGCTTTCCGTTACAAATTTTTCCCCCAACTCCCCACCCCTCCCCTAGATGGCAGGATATCCACTACATGTTAATTATGTTAAAATATTGGCAAATCGAATATATGTATACATATTTCCAAACTTATCATTGGTGTGCAAGAAAAATCTTATCTACACAGATGATATATCAGATAAAGGAAACACAATATAAGCAAACATCAATCAAGGAGTATGAGAATGTTATGTTGTGGTCCACATTTCACATCCCTCTCTCTGGGTGTATATGGCTTTCTTCAGTGAACAATTAGAGGTGGTTTGAAACATTTCATTGTTGAAGAGAGCCATGTCCATCAGAATTGATCGTCATATAGTACTGTTGTTGCCGTGTATAATGATCTCCTGGTTCTGCTCATTTCACTCAGCATCAGTTCATGTAAGTCTCTCCAGGCCTCTCTGAAATCATCTTGCTGGTCATTTCTTACAGAACAATAATATTCCATAGTATTCATATACCATAATTTATTCAGCCATTCTCCAATTGAAGGGCATCTATTCAATTTCCAGTTTCTAGCCACTACAAAAAGGGCTGCCACAAACATTCTTGCACATGTGGGGCCTTTTCCTTCCTTTATGATTTCTTTGGGATATAAGCCCAATAGAAATGCTGCTGGGTCAAAGGGTATGCACAGTTTGATAACTTTTTGAGCATAGCTCCAAATTGTTCTCCAGAATGGCTGTATCCGTTCACAGCTCCACCAACAATGCATCAGTGTCCCAGCCCTCCCACAACCCCTCCAACATTCATCATTAACTTTTCCTGTCATTTTAGCCAATCTGACAGGTGTGACGTGGTACCTCAGGGTTGTCTTGATTTGCATTTCTCTGATCAACAGTGATTTGGAGCACCTTTTCATATGACTATAAATAGTTTTAATTTCATCCTCTGAAAATTGTCTGTTCATATCCTTTGACCATTTATTGATTGGAGAATGGCTTGAATTTTTATAAATATGAGACAATTCTCTATATATTTTAGAGATGAGACCTTTATCAGAACCCTTAAAAATGTAAAGATGATTTCCCAATTTATTGCTTCCCTCCTAATCTTGTCTG
>JAJPUD010017215.1:0-13354 GCA_023553655.1 Myrmecobius fasciatus | reverse complement strand
CTTTTTCTAATCAAATTAACTAAAGGCTTATCTATTTTGTTGGTTTTTTCATAAAACCAACTCTTACTTTTATTTATTAATTCAATAGTTTTCTTATTTTCAATTTTATTGATCTCCCCTTTAATTTTCAGAATTTCCAATTTGGTATTTAATTGAGGGTTTTTAATTTGGTCTTTTTCTAGCTTTTTTAATTGTAAGCCCAGTTCATTAATCTTCTCCTTCTCTGTTTTACGCAAGTAAGCATCTAGAGATATAAAATTACCCCTTATAACCGCTTTAGCCGAGTCCCACAAATTTTGGTATGTGGTCTCATTGTTGTGATGTAAAATTTGTAAAAAAAAATACTTAGTATATAATAGACATCATATAAATATTTATTCCCTTGACCACTCCTTCCTTTTTTTTCTTACTCCTACTGTTAGTCATGTTCTATTTTGAATGAAGAAACTGAGGTTCAAAATTTAAATATACAGTAAATTGAACTTCTTAGTCTATCATGGGAATTTTAAAAATCTAATTTCTGTGGTATCACTATTCCTCTAAATCTAACTTATTTCAGAATCATTTTGTTAATTATAAATTATAATTCTTCTAACATCTGACCTTTGAAAGAGCAAACTTAATTCCAGCAGTAACAAACAGTACCTAATTCAATGTTAACCTTCACTCAAAAACTTTCTTTTACAGTGTGATAGGGGAATGACTCTTATTGTAATGATCCTTATTGTTGTTTTATTTTTGTTTATTCATGCCCTAATCATTGTGAACTACTTGGGATTTTCTTGACAAAAAGAGTGGTTTTCCATTCTCCAGATTGTTTTACAGATGAGGAAACTAAAGGAAAAAAAATTAAATGACTTGTCCAGGATCACATAGCTAATAAATATTTGAGGATTGGTTTAACTTTTCTTACTGACTCTGGACATGATGTTCTATCCACTGTATTACTTAGTTTTCTCATGGTCTTTACAGGAAAATAGGTATTATATTTTTTTGTCTTTTTTCTCTGGGCCCAGCAAAAAGCTCAAAACAGTAAGTCCTCCTTAATAAGTAATAATTGATTGACTGATTAATTCAAACAATCTGAACACTTTGCATTCTAAATACTTAAAAGAAAAAGAAAAAAAAAAAAAAACAAGATCAGTTATCACAATGAGCCTCTCTGGATCCTGCAAGATAACCACTCTGGTATTACAGCATCATATAAGGGGCTATCAAATCAATAGAACATAAAAGTTAATGTTTTTCCCTTGACCCTCATCACCTTTGAATAAAAGATTTTCCTAAAATAATTTTCTTAATTTTTTTTGTGTTTTGCTTTTATTTGTTTTGTTGTTCCTTTGTCATAAAATCCATAATATCATAATAGAAAGAACCTTGGACTTTCAGTTGGGAAGTTTCTGAATGAATGAAGTACTAGAGTTAGCATATTAATTCCAAGCTTCATAAAAATGGGCAAGATACAAAAATTCCTGGACTCCTACAAATTATTTATAAAACTAGAGATAATTTTAGTTGCACTGTTTTACTGAGTTGTTATTAAGGTCAGAAAAATTGTATAAATAAAGTGATTTGTCAAGTGTGATATATATGTAAATTTTTCTAATGATTGAGTAAAAATGAAAGGCAATTTTTTTAAAAGTATTCATTAAGCATCTAACAATACTAGGTGCAATATGCTTTCTTTATATGTATGCTCCTCCTCAATTCTTTTATCATTACCTTTGTGTGCCATAGAATTAAATATGAAAAGTTTTGTTTTGTTTTCTTTTTTAAACCAAATCTGTGTTTTCATTAGTATAGAACTATAAATAAACAATAACCATCCTTATCAGCATCTGCTGAGCAATTTATGGTCTCAGAGAGTTTCTTTTTAAAATAATTTTTCCCATAGTGTTTATTTAATTTGTTCCTTCCAATAAATTGAGGGAAAAAATAAAAAATTAAATAAATTAAAATAATAATAAACTTTTCTATACATAGATACATAGACCAGGAAAAAAATCTCACATCATCCATGGGCAAAATAAATATGACCCTTTCTAGTGTTCTGAATTATAATATACAGACACATAGGAATATACATAAATATAAATATGCATACACACATATACATATGCATACAAATATATGAGATATAAAACTATAGATATATACACATATTGCTCTGTATAGTAGTATAAAATTAATGTGATATTAATTAAAAATTTTTTCTCCTTCATTCATTGCTTAATTGCTCACTTTGGACAGAAATGTGAAAAATTTATTATTAATTCATATATGAGTGAAAGGCAAAATATCATTAAATTGTGCTAGGAAAGCATGGTAGCTTACATATATGAATGGAAAATTTGCATGAGATTGACTTTCTAAAAATTACATTTTCATCTAATTCTTATATTTTCCTTGGAAATTACATAAATGCATTTATCCAAGGAATCACTGGTTCTGGAAGTATTTTCATTTTCATTTAGGATTAAAAATATATATGGCAATAAATGATGGATGGCTCATGTGCCATATTTTGAAAAAGAGAAGATTCCTTGCTGTCTCTCATTTGATCAAAGTTTAAAAGTAATAAAACTGCCAAATACATGGACTGATCAACCTTCCTGTCATGCCATTCCTTATTATTCTGAGAGCTGATTCCTTTTGAAGGAATTTGGTTTCATGAAGGGGAATAAAAAAGGGCAAAAAACATCAGCAGTGTCATTATTCCACCATGACTGTTACTTTTACTTAAGTATTGCAAAGTTAAAATTTAATCAGAATATTTTTATCACATTATCCATCACTAAATGTAAAAAAGATGGAACACACGTGTGTGTTCACATATGTATATATGCATGCATACATATATATGCAAACGTGTGTATATGTATGTATAAACATATAAAAAAGCACAGTGACTTAGGAAGGCTCTCACTCATTTTATTTGGTCACAATGGATTGGTCCCATTTTAGTGATTCAGTTAATTATGAAAAATGGTGACTCAGTATCTACTCCAAAGAATACAGAAATGTCTGTTAAATTACTTAGGACAATTTTGATTTGGCAATTCAAGCCAAGATGCTCTCAAATCAACTTTTCTTTTAAATCTCATCTTTTCATGTGTAAAACAAAAGTAAGATGAACAAATAACTTCCTTTTATAAATTGGCAAATGGAATATAAAGAAAGGCACATAAGAAGTTTAAATGATTTAGTTAAATAAGATACAACTTGGCTGACAAAACAATTAAGTGTTAAAAATCTAATGATTCACTTGATAGTGAAAGAATTAGGGGAGAAAGCACAGGGAATTCAAACTAAAGTCTTCCCATCTAGGACTTATAATCTTTGTATCTTACAAGAAAATAAATTTGCTGAGCAATGTAAAGTTGTGACAAATAAAATTGAAAATTTTTATTAAGACAGGACCATTTTTATACAGTTTGTGCATTCCATAATGCATGTGGAAGCATACAAGTGCACTTTTCTGCTATGAAAATTATACTTCCAAACAAGTAATAGTACTATTCAGTTTACACTCAAAAATTCCAGAATAACACATACACCAGCAACTTCTCTAAAAACCTGCTTTATTTCTAAATTTTGTAAAGCTACTTAAAATTAGCAATATACCTGCTAAGGCAAAGAAGGTGATATTGGCAGAGACTAAGTCTTTCTTCAATGAAAATTTATTGGGTACATTCTATGAGAAAAAGTGACCTGGATGTAAGGCCAAAACATTAGAACATAAATTCATATAATATGATAAAAGAAATGGACCTTAGATAAGAAGATATATTCCTTTTCATCAAAAGATATTTGAGACGTAAAGAGTGAAGTAACTGATGTGTATCACTTCAACACTGTTTAGTGTTATATTTCATAAGACTAGAACAATTTTTTTCATGATTTCTCAAAAATAAAATTATTCCATTTCTGGACATATTTGTACACATAGATACATGCATACAATTCACACACATATATGGGTACACACATATATACATGTAGATGTATATTTGTGTGTTTATATGCACAAAGGTTTGGGGTATGTGTATGTTGTATGGTGTGTGTGTTGTATGGTGTGTGTGTGCATGTGTGTGTGAGTGTGTATGTGTGTGTGTGTGTGTGTGTGTGTGTGTGTGTGTGTGTAGTGCAAGGCATAGAATACTGCACCTGAAGTGAGGAAAATTCCTTAAGTTCAACTCTGGTCTCAGACACTAACTATCTGTGTGACTCTGGACAAGTCAGTTAAATGACTGTTTATTTACCTCAGTTCCTCATCTGTAAAACAGGCTGGAGAAGAAAATGGCTAACTACTCCTATCATTATTTAGAAAACCCTAAATAGGATCACAAAGAATTAAACAACTGAAACAATTCAACAAAAAATATATGCCTTGTGATACTCTGAATATGTATATATACATGCATTTGGGGTGTTACAAAAATCTTAGTGCAGTGTTTATGTATGTGTACATACATTTATTTACAACCATATATATATATATACATATATATATATGAATGCCTGTATTTATTCAAATATGCATATATTTCACTGAATATTCTAATTAAAATTTGAATATATAGTAGTTGCATTGTTCTAGCAGTGAAAATGAAGCAGAGTAATCTATTATAACTTTCAGATTTTTTATTAGTATTTATTCCCTTCTGACACTTTTTTAAAAGAAAAGTAGATGTATATTTAACTGAAACAATGGGGTGTAGATACTGATTGACTCATGGCAAAGAAAACATATACCAGTTTGAAGACAGACAGTAGGTCTTGTACTTTTGGGAATAGAGTATACAATTATATTGTCCTGCTGCTGTTTAATCATTTTCTAATACCCTGAACTAGAAACTGGTTGTGAAAAAGCTATTTAGCCATATGGTTTTTATGTTACAAAGAGTGGAAAGTTGCATCAACGTCTATTTGTTTATTACATTGCTGCCTAATAAAAGATACAATTCTCCTCTAAAATGCAAAGATTTTTTTACACAAAGATCTTTGTTTTAAAAAATACATTAATAGAAAAAATAATAAAATTATTTCATGGGAAGTTAGTGCTTTGGTTCTTTTCTGAAAATTGGCTTCTTAAGCTTCATAGAAAAATTTGCATATGTTCTTGTTTGGGGCAGCCATGGGAGGATGAGGAATGTGGGTTTGCATGCATCTTCAAGATTCTTTTTCTTCCTTTTCTTCTTTTTTTAAAAAGAATTTACATAACACTTTCCTCAGAATGAATCTAGCTATGTATGCAAAATGATTTAGCTTATATGTTATCAGGAATAGTCTATTTGCATGTAAAATCATCCACTTTCCATGCTTAAGTGCAAAGTCTCCATTTCTACATTTAAAGCTCTAACCATGCCTAATGCATAAGTTACTTTAATATTGCAGACTTTTCCAATCTCTCTGCCACAATTCCTTCTAACAGTCCAAATATTTCCCTATCTTGAGCCTGTATTATCAACCAAGTGTTTCCTGAACTTTTCCAGAACCAGACTAAGTGTTGCATTGTAAGATAACTTTATGTTTCTTCTTTTAGCCCTCTTTTATATTCTAAATCAAAGTTCTCCCTTTTCCACCTGATTTTAAACAATGCTTCTTCTCTGCTATTGAGACATCACTTCCAGTAAACACATACAGCCACCATATTCTTCCTGTTTCATCTCTCCTGAGAAAACTCTGCCTGTTCCTCAGCTTTTTTATGTCTCATCTACACCTTCTGGCCAGGAACCATATATTTATGTAGCATCTGGAACATTGTTGGTGCTTAATATATCATTATTAATAACAATACTAATGAATAACAGGTGCACATAAAATTAGGTTAGCAATTTGGGTTACCTGTTTTAAGTAGTAGAATACCTTAAAGATAAAACATCTCTAAGAAATATGTAAAATATATATTTGTGATTGAGTTGCTTTCATCTCATTTATTTTCTCTCATTTGTCCCCAAGATATGTTGATCCCATTTAACTCATATTTACCGATCTTTCTCATAATCTTCTTTATATGTTCATATTTTAGTCTTACCTATTGAAATAGTTATAAAATATTTCCTCTGCTTTTAACTTTACAAAAATATAGCTCTTTCTTTGCTTTGTATGGTCACTCAAGAGCAAGAGGCTGGCACTTGAAAAAGTCATGGTGAATGTCCATTTGGCAATTTGGAGATCTCATCAGACAATTCCTGGAATGCTCTCCAGGCTGTCAAATCTATTTGTCTCTCATTTCCAAAGTTACTGGCACTCTTATGTCCTTCAAAAAAATAAATTCCTTTTTCATCTACCTGGCTCAGTCTTGCCTCAAAACTTTCTTCAGAACAGCTGCAAGAAATACAGCTTTCCCACTGTTGCCAATATTTTCTCTAGCCTAGATGTCTGTCCTATTGCTTCTCTACTTTATAATTTTTTTGCACTTATATAATGCTTTTCTCCCCAGGATTTCAAAGTCCTTCCTCAAACACTGCTTCATCAAAGCACATGACAATTCCACAAAAGAGATATTTTTTCCAAGAAACAAATAGAAATGGAAGATATTTAATTCTTTATTCCAAGTAGTAATGCAATTATCTTCAATTATGAAATTCATCAATGTATACAAGGAGAAAAAAGGCCCAGGTCTTTTTATTAATAATGATATTTTAGGGAGCAACAATACTTTAGGAGATATACAATTATGTTGTTCCTCCATAGGACTTGGTGGAGGAAATACAAATAAACAGAAAAATGGACAAGCTTTTTTCAAGAGAGATATTTTAAAAAATAATGAGATGGGGAATGTGCTTTTTTACATTCAAGGGAAAATAAGGAGTCTTTTAAGAAAGCGACTCTATTCTTTAAAAAAAAGAGAGATTTAGGGAAGACATTTCATTTATAATTTAAAAAAGAAATGTTCCTAAGAAGGAATTTGCATCATAATATACCTCCAACACTTGTTTTTAAACATGTAGTATCTTCTTAATAAGTGCTTCAGTTCTATTTAGTTCAACAAATATATCCATAGTTTCTGCTCTGTGGAAAGCATTATTGTAGTTGCTGAGGATACAAAGATAAAAATTAAGTAGTCCCTGCCCTCAAAGAGTTAACATTCTGCTGGGGTGGTTGGAATACAAGATGTACACAGATATATAAATGCAAATTAAATAAAAAGTAAAGGAATAGTTACGTGGGGTATTTGAAAGAGAGTCAGGAAGACCAGTGTTCAAGGCCAGACTCTGATATACTATCAGAATCAACTTTATAGTCACTTAATGTTTCAATACTTCAAAAGGCTTTCTAAAATTATGTTGTGCAATATATTTCAATCTACATTCAAAAGGGAGGCTGTCCTATTGAAATGAAATAAAAAATCCTGATTATACATATATGCATACACACAGAGTTACACACTGGATATTGTGTGTGTGTATATAAATATACATACATGCAGAAATAGGTGTATGTTTTTGAATGTGTATATGAAATCATTTAAAGAAGAAAATACATATTAGAAAACATACTAAAAAAAAGGGGATGGAAGGGAAGTAGTAGAGATAAAATCTTGTCTATAGAATCAGGAGTATTCTTAATAGTGTCAAAATTCTTATGGAAAGCCAGATAAAATCATAGAAATGTAGGTAATCAGGAATATAATGGAGTTAGAAATGAGCAAAGAAGTTTTGCAAACTTTACTTGACATCACAATTGTGACTTTCTAAAACAACCACAATACCACCATCTTAATGAATTCTACCCTAAAGTATTACAGTAAATTGTTGGGGTATTTTCCCATGAGAATCTACTTGTTTTTACCTTAGTAATACATGGTTTTTATTGGATGTTATTTACCAGGTAACAATAATGAGATGGTTTTGAGGAAAAATCGATATGACAAAATGTATTTTGTTTTGTAATGTTCATTTTGTAAGATATGTTCCAAGGTGGAAGAACATAATATTCCATAAGGAAAATACCACAGTATTCCATAAGTTATAAAGATCCAGATGTTGATTTAGGGTTGAAACTTGAACCTTTCATCACTAGAACACAAATAAATTGCTACAATGTGAAAACTTAAAATGTTGAGGATCTTAATGAAAGTTAAAAAATCCACTGGGCTTAGGGAGTGAATGATAGAGTATAATAGAGCTAAAGAGCTGAAGAAGTGTCAGTAAAAATGGAGATACTGAGTCATATTGCCATGTTGAAAATATTCTGTCAGATGAGATAGAAAAGGCCCTGGGGTTAAGTTCTTTGATTTGAGTGAGACCTAGGTGCAGGAATAGGTGAAGGAAGGACTACACTTATCTGGGGATTTCAAGAATTAATTAAGGAAAGCTGCCTTCAAAAAAAAAAAAAAAGAGTAAAAGGAAAGGCGCTCAAGAACGATAAAACATAGTGGGGAAGTAGCAGAGGCCTTTAAAGTGAACCTGGTGAACTGTTCATCTGCTATTACTCATCCCATTAAGGTAGACCCAGCAGGAAGGCTGACAATCCACTCTGATGAGGGAAACATTCTCTCACCAGGGGGAAAATAAGGGAAAATACTGATCAAAAAGGAGCAGAAAAATTACTCCAGGTGGGAAACACAGTGTTTCACTGCACTAAAGAAAAATAAAGTTCTTTATCTAGGATGGGTAAATGAAGAAAGGGAATGTCATTCTTTGAAGCTATGTGTACCATAGTATATTAATTCTTCATAAAAATGGGAATAAGTTAAGTTCCATGTCCAAGGCATAAGGAATATAGGGAATCTTTTAATATTTGAAACTTGTTCTGCTTCACTCTGTAGCTGATTTTTCTTGAAAAACCTCAGTCTGAGATTCTAATCTTTTGCATTCTCCAGATTAAATGAGAATTGAAAGTACTTAACAACTCATAAATACGTTGTGTACCTTACAAATTCATATTACCAACCTTCATTGGGCCCTAACTGAAGCAAGGAAATGGAAATGATAGGAAGAGTTTGAATCAAGGGCTCATTTAGAAATTGGCCTTGGAAAGGAGAAAGACCAATTGCATGTAAAAATCTAGGATAAAGCAAAGGAGAATAACAAATAATCCCAAGCAGTTTTTATTCTTCCCTACCCCAAAGGCCACAGAAGCAATTTCCAATCTCTCCTTCTCTCCTCCAATCTCTTTCCTATGTACCTTTTGTCCTTTTTGTTGCTGTTTTTTTTTTTTTTTTAACAGAGATTACCTCATACTCTACTGGAAAAAAAAAACCCCTTTAAATATTAGCTGACTCCTCTACCATTTATATAGCACAAAATCCCTTAACATCATATCCCACATTTTCCTTCCCCCCCCCAAGAGAAACAAAGAAATGGCCCATCTTCTTACAAAAGCCTATGTCTCTTCTCTTAAAAAACAATATCATCTTTATTCTTTGTCTTTCTCTCAAAGCTTCAATGGGCATCAATTGTTTCCCTCATTCCATTCACAAATGCCTAAGTTTCTTCATTGAATTAACAAATGAAAAAACATAAATCAACCAACTTTTGCTAATTACGACTCTCCCCACAAGCTATCAACCAGTCTCTTTCTTCCCTTCCTCAAGTAAAGTACTTGAAAAAAGCTTTCCAAACTCAGTCTCCCCTTATCTTTTCACTCATTCTTCATTTCTTTATTGGAAAGTGTATCTCCAAACCACCACTCTAAAAAGAAACCACTTTATAAATTGAGCAGTGATCTAGTTGGCAAGATTTACCTTTTTATCTTTTGAGTTCTAATGTTTGTTTCCTACATTTGACTATGTAGATCCCTATTTCCTTTAAAAATCCTTTCCTTTGAGAGCTTCCCTTTTGCCTCTTTCTCATTCATCCTTCATACTAACTTAATTTTATCTTGTTTCACCCTAACTGTAGATGTTTCCCAAGATTTATTCTATTTTTTTTCCTTTTCCCTCTACCTCTTCTCTATTGGAAAATTAATTAGTTTGATTGGAAGACTGATTGAATTTATGCAGTAAGCCTGTCATCTATAAGTATAAAAGATATTTTTGACTAAAATAATTCATTACATTTCAGAAAGGCAATATGGAAGGTGTAAACCTGTCTGTAAATGGTAAGTATCTTTTTGGGAATAACTATAATTCTAAAAGTTTTTAATGTTAGTGGCTTTACTAGTTATGGAATCTATAAGAGTAACATATAGAGACAGTTAGATAAGTATAATGGAGAATACACTAGTCCTAGATTCATGAGTACCTGAGTTACCCTCTACCCTTAGACATTTATTACTTGTGTAACATTGAATAATTCACTTAATAGCATTTTGATTCTGTTTCTTCATGTATCAAATGTGGTTAATAATAACATATACCTCGCCTTTATGTTGTAAGGATCAAATGAAGTGATATTTATACAATTCTTTGCAATTCTAAAAGTGACATATGTGTTTATATATATATATATATATATATATATGGATATATATATATATCCATATATATATATGCAAAAGTATATGCATAATAGCATTTTTATTATTGATGTTATTATATAGAAGACAAGTGTCATTGAAAACTTCATCTCTCCCTATAGGCCTCATTCAAATTCAACTCTATTTAATTTAACAATCCTGGCTTATTATCTAATGAACTTTCCTTGTATCTTAAGTTATGTGACAAAAACAATGTTTTTCATTGTTAAAGGTATGTTAGGAAACAATAAGTGCTCCTTTACTTATTGACTCTTCTGTCCAAAAGTAACAGAATGAAGACACCTCTTTTCTGACCTAATTATTATGTATCTCAAGAATCACAGTCATTATTCTAGTTATCGTCAATGATTATCTTCCACATTCCTCAAATAAATGATGCAAGGTTTAATTTCATATTTTCATTATTATATTCAAAATGTTTCACATAGCTTGAATGAAATATCCATGAAATAAATCTGACATGATAAATAAGCAACTAACAAGAATATATGAGAACAAAATAAACTTCCTAATAGATAAGTGCAGAAAGAAAATAAATAATTGTCAAAAGGAGAATTTCAAACTATTAATAACTATATGAAAGAATGCACTAATTCTTAGAGAAATGAAAATCAAATCAATTCTGAGGTTTTACCCTATATAAATTCAGTAGACAAATATGACAAAAGTTTCATATTGGAGGATTGTAGGAAAGAGGACCACTATGCAAATTGTTGATGGAGTTTTTAATTTGTCCAACTATTTTCACATTAATACCAATGAATAGGAATTGACTAAAATGTCTACATTCCTTGATTTAGAGATTCCACTACTAGTAATACCCCCAAAAATTCAATGAGAAAAGTTTATATATTTATGTGTTTATATGAACATAAATATAACCACATATATTTAAATATTTAGACACATTGCATATATATATGTGTGTGTGTGTCTGTGTATTTATATTGTAGTACATATACATAGTGTGTTTATATGTGGGTATTTATATTGTAATATTTATAGATACACATATAATATCTATATAGATACATATTTTTGTGTATGTATATATGTATATACATAGATACATAAACATAAATAGATGAATAGTAACTATTTTTGTTTATATAAGTTCATAAAAGATGAAGCAAGAAAGCCAGAAAAACAAAACATACAATTTCTTCAAAAAATGTAAATATAAAAAACAACTCCACCAATACCAATAAATTTTGGTGCTATGAATAATAATAACTAAATTGACTATAATGAAGACAGTATGAAGTTATCTCCCTTACTTGTTCACAGAATTAGAAGATTCTAGATTCAGAACATTTTAGATGAAATCAGCCTTTTTTTAATGTTTTTGTTCATTTTCCAGATGTTTTTCTCACTCACTCCTTTCTTCCCTCCCTTCCCCTTCCCTCATCCTTCTCTCTCTCTCTCTCTCTCTCTCTCTCTCTCTCTCTCTCTTTTATTATAAAAGATGCATTTCTGGGGCAGAAAAAAGGGAGGGATGTTTTTAAAACATAGATATTATTTTGTAAAAGGATATCAATAAAATTTTATTTTAAAAGTAAAATATTTTATATACTTGACCAGATAGACATTTGACAGCCCGTCATTCTTCCTTTTAGGTCTTGAAGCTAACTCCCCTTTGACACAGGGCACTAGCTTTCTCTCAGGCTCTTGACATAATCTTGCCACTGTCAGTGTAAAACCTTCTCCTACTCTATCTGAAAGCTGCTTTCAGAATCTCTCTGCCTCATTGACTCTCTATTCCATTTAAAATGTCAACCAAATACATTTCTATTTTTCATCACCTGTACTACTCATATTCTTTTTGTGCCTCCTGTCCTGTATCTATATTACTGATCCTTGAAGGCATTCAGGACATATAATTTGTGTGACAAATATTATGTAAAATAAATGAGTTTCAAGCAGTCTGTAAGGAAATCTCTAAGAACAATATTTCCGGTAGGTAGTCTTTCATTGTGGTCTTCATTCATTATAGTATGTGAAATGAAATATATGTCCAGATAGAAATGTGACATACATTTACTCAATACACTGAACATGAGATGAAATTCAACAAGTGTGATACAAAGGAATTGAATTTACACAAAATTCAAAGTGAAAAATAAAATTTGAATGTTATTTTTCATGAAGTACACATGGAGGAAAAATAATTATTAAAGATTCATTTCTAAATTAATTCTATTACTGAATAGAATGTGTGAAAACCTGTATTATTTTAGACATTACAAGTAGGACATAAAAGTGCAGCAGGGGAAAAATGGAGTTTTTTCTTTATAAAAACAAGAAGAGGAAATGTCAAAGAAAATAAAGAATAGTTTTGAAAAGATCAATTATCAATAAAATTTGTAGGTACCTTAATAAGACAATGGAATAAAATTAAATTAATAAAAAACAGTGAGGGAGCCAAGATGGCAAAAAGTAGACAGGTCTTTTTCTGAGCTCATCCTGGCTTTCCTCAGAATAAAAACCAGATGAAGTTTCGGAAAAGGTTTTAGAGTAAGAGAACTAATTAATATTCAGGAAAGTTTTTTCTCAATAAGTGGGGATGAGAGGAATGTGGGGGAGGTAGCCCAGCACAGGCATAGAGCAGGGACACCCAGGTCAGGGACTCTTTCACCCACCTATGGAGTCTAATGGGAGTCTGTTAGCCAAAATACTGCAGTGATGACCACTCTGTCCTACTTCAGAAGGCAGTGGATTAATAGACTTGCTCTGAGACATCGAACACAACTACAGAGGCTCTTGTGAGCCTCTGAACTACAGCATAACAAGTAGGACTTGGCCTTGCCCACCTATCATATGAAGAAAGCTGGTAGCAATGGCCCCAGGGCAGCAAGAAGCCAATATTACCTGAAGAAGAACGTAACAACCTCCCCTTTGCAGTAAGAGCAGATCTCGATTTAAATTT
>JAJPUD010017214.1:0-25085 GCA_023553655.1 Myrmecobius fasciatus | reverse complement strand
CATATTATATATTTTCCCTCATCCAATGCTCAAATATTTCTGTTTGTCTTCCTATGCTGAACAGAACCAGAACAGGAACTCAGTGTGTCTTTTTCTGGATTTCATTGTCAAGTTTGGGGTTAGTCCATTTTTTAGATTTCCTTGGAAGAATTATGAACAGGAGTTCACCCACATTCCTTCCTGCTAATCCTGTTTTCTTGCCTCTTCCTAAGTTTTCCAAGAGTTTTCTTCTTCATATTGTAAAGAGAAAAGGAACACTAATAGGTTGTAGCCTAGTCCTAAATATTTATTTTCTTTATAATCTCTCCTTCCTTGGATTCTGTACTTACTGTGCAATTCTGGTTCTCATTCTATTTCTCTGATGACTCCTTTCAGTGTCCCTTGGTGTCCCAGAAGGCTGTACTTAAGATTTCTTCTCCCCCCCTCTCCTTTTCAGATCTTATTAATGTGGTACTGTGGAAAGAGTGCTGGATATGAAATCATATTTGGGACCTGCAACCAAATCTTAGTTTAGTTTTTTAATAGATAGATTACCTTGAATATGTCACATAGACTTTTAAAGCTTCAGTTTTCTCATTTATAAAATAAGAGAAGAGAGTATTTCTTTCTCTAAATCTGTGATCTCATTAAATTTCCCATACATATTCTGTCTTTTGCTATTCAAGTGGAGACAATTATGGCATAGTGGAAAATACCTTCATCTTGTGATAAGGAAAAATTTGGGGTCAAATCCCATTTCAGATATTTACTTATTATAGGATTATAACTTGAATTCCTCATCTGCAAAAAAGGAGATCATTTTTATCTAAATTATTTTACCATGTTGTTGTAAGGATCAAATGAGATGATCTGTGAAAACATTTTTAATACCTTTAGTGTTATAAATTTTAGTTATTTTTGTTATTTTTAGGTGTAATCTTAAATTATCTTATTTGGGGATTAAAGCATCTTTTCATGTGACTAGACAGAGTTTGGATTTTCTCCTTCTTAACTTTTCCTTGTATTTTTATATGCCCATTGGGCATTTAGTAGTATTAATCTATAGTAGTATAAATCTTTCAGTTCCTTATGCATTGTAGATGTTAGACTTTCTTTGCACCATTTCCCAATTTATTTCTTTTCATTTAACTTTGGTTACACTCTTTTTTTGGTGTATAAAATCCTTTTATTTTACAGATTATCTCAACCATTCCTTCTATTTGATTAGTTAAAAAATATCTCTTCTCTAAAACTGAGAATGATACTTTATTTCTTTTATTTTCATTTCAATTTTGTTTGAAAAAAATATTTAAAATACTTTAGCATTTAGAATTTATTGAATTGTGTGTAGTAATGTATGAAGGATTGAAGCATACTACCCCTAGTAATTATTGATTTCACAAGTTTTTTTTTAAATACATATTATAATCATCAGCATTTTTTAAGTATAGGGTTATCAAATATAAACATAATTTTCTTTGAGATTCTATGTACTTTTCTTTTCCAAGCTAGACATGTAGTGTCCACTTACATGTTGGCCACAGTATAGATTGGTACGGGAGATAGAATTTATTTTGTTTTTCAGAATTAGACTGTTTTCTCCTTGTTAGGCAGCCTGATGACTCTCCATTCCTGATAGATTTTCCTGTTGATGCTGGAATTAGTGTAGGTTTCTGGATGACTTTCAATTTTACATGTTTTAAATCTCTAGAACTCAAGGAATTCATTAGTCTCAGCATTCTACAGTAGTAGGGAATACATATGTGAACCACCATGCCTAGTGATAAACATTCTGTTCAATATTTAAGTTTTCTATTTTATTCCATTTATATATTTCCCAATTCCAGACAATTTTTATAATTATTATTTTATAATATATTTTGAAATCTGAAAGTGTGACTACCTTCACTTAAAAATATAATTCTTGCTATTATTATCTACTATTCAAATGTCACTTTAATAACTTTAAATATGTGAAATAAAATATTGATATTTTAATTTCTATTTCATTAACTTTGGAAATTAATTTGAGAAATATTATCATTTATTGGACCAAGATGTGATGGAGTGATACACTCTTTTTTTTCAAGTTATTCTTTCATATCTATAAAACTAATATTAAAATTGTGTTTGTACAGATCTCTTGTTTGTCTGAAGAAGTTAACGTCCATATATTTGATACATTTCATTATAATTGAAAAGGCTATTTTATCTTAATTTCTCATAGTGGAGTGAGAACAGAAAATTTGAACTATATTTTGTTGCTTTAGGTTGTATTTCTAGAAGTAGTATGATATAATGGATAAAGTGTTAGACTTGGATTTAGGAATACATATATAAATTTTACCCCTACCACTGAATCTTGATAACTAACATAATCTTAGTATTTCAGGTGGTTAGTAGGACTTGAATGCTTATTCAAGTAATAGATCTTCCCAAACTTGTTAGTGAAGGGAGTTCCCAAACCAGGAGTCTCCCCTGGTTGACAAAATAAGGGCTTTAATTTATTCCCATACCCTATATATTTATTGATGATATTGATTTTTGCAATTATTTTCATGCATTTTACCACCCTAGACTTCCATCAATTAAAGTCTCCTTTGAAAAAGCTTTTTTAACGTAGTGGTATATCCTATTTGGGTGCATTTTATTTAGCATTTTTTTTGCAGCAATGTTCAGTAATGATATGGGTTTTCAATTTCTTTTTCTTTTCTTTTTTTACTTTATTCAGTTGATTTATCCTATAACAGGGAGTGGGCAAGGATTATTTTGAAATAATCTTTGAATTTTGAAATAGCTCACTTAACAATAAGTAACAACAATTACTTATTTTTTTTAGAAAAAGCTTACTAGAATTACTTGCTCATCTCACTAGATCCAAATTTTCCCAAGACAATACATTAATGTCCTGTCTTATTTGTCTTTTTGACATGGGTCTAGTTAGATTATTCAGTTCTTGTTTTGTTAATTAGGTTAATTTGTATTTTTAAAAATAACAATCCATCAATATGGGTATTTCCTCTAGCAATACAGATGACAATCTACTTGTCCATGCTTCCTCACCTTTCTGACTTTTGCCATGTACTCTCATAAATCCTTTTTTCCCCTATACTTTTTTTTTGCTTTTGGCTGGAGGCAATTGGGGTTAAGTGACTTGCCCAAGGTCACACAGCTGGGACATGTTAAGTGTCTGAGACCAGATTTGAACTCAGGTCCTCCTGACTTCAGGGCTGGTGCTCTCTCCACTGTGCCACCTAGCTGCCCCTCCCCTATACTTTTTTAAGGCAAAAAACCTTTTTTTTAATTCTTATTTTTACTTCTAAATTATCTCCTTCCACTCATTATTCCGCCAAAGAGAATATAAGAAAAACAAAACCTATCACAAAAGGAGGATACCTAGAAGCACATAAGTTTATAAATATAGTCATACTTTTTTCACTGGACCCATCATTATCTATTTATAATATCACAGTTTCTGGTTTAAAAAACAACAGTCAACTGATTGTCCATTGTTTAAATATCTTCTGCCTTTGGTTTTGGTGGGAATTCTGTTCTTGTATATCTGTTGTTCATCAGTCATGTCTACATTTCTGGGACCCTTAGAATAGAAAACCACTGGAATACGTTGCTATTTTCTTCTCTAGCACATTAGGTAGATGAGAAAATTGAGGCAAACAGGATTAAGTGACTTGCCAGGCTCAAAAAAACTATTAAGTGACTGACCCTAGATTTGAATTCAAGAATCTGAGTCTGCCCATCTCATGCCAGTTTTGGGGACCAAACTTGACAACAGGCTTTAAAAAATTAAGGCAGATGAGTATGCAAAGAAGCCAGTAGAGAGGGAGATAATGAATGTAAATTAAAAAGCAACAAGCATTCCATGAGAAAAAAAAATGTGCCTGGAATATTATTAGGCATTAGAGATATAAGGGGGAAAAAGTGAAACATTTCTTGGACTTGAGGAACTTACAACAAAGTTGGAAGATATAGCATATACATACATAGTTATATGTGAAATAGTTGCAAAGTAATTTGAGGGAGAGGAGATTAGTAGCTGGTGAGTTAGGAAAAATCCCAGCTAGAATATAGAGCTTGAATTGAAAGAAAACCAGGGATTCTAAGAAATGGCAGTGAGAAGGGAAATCATTCCAAGTGTGGGGCTCCCAAAATTCAAAATGCAGAGATGGGAAATGAAGTACAATGCATGAGAAAGGAGGCCAATTTGACTGTATCCTATGAAGGAGAATGATGTTAAATAAGTTTGGGAGAGTAAGTGAGTGCACTTTAAGTAACAGTAGAGTTTATATTTTATCCTATAGGTAAGGAGCCATTGAGAGTCATTGAGTAAGAGCCTAATGAGACAAGAGTCACTGGCAGCTGTGAAAGAAGAAATTTAAGTGGAGAGAGACTTGGTCCATTCAAGGCATGGATATCAGTTGAGAATTTTAAGAGAACAGGAGAATTTTTGGTGAAATAAGCATTTGAAAAAGATAAGAAGAGGGGCAGCTAGGTGGCACAGTGGAGAGAGCACCAGCCCTGAAATCAGGAGGACCTGCGTTCAAATCTGGCCTCAGACACTTAACACTTCCTAGCTGTGTGACCCTGGGCAAGTCACTTAACCCCAACTGCCTCAAGCAAAAAAAAAAAAAAACCAAAACAACAACGAAAAAGATAAGAAGAGATGGAAGTGAGTACAAATGAGTCATCACAACTAAGCAGTATATTTATTCAGAAGCACAGGTAAAGGAAGAGAAAGAAAGTGAAAATAAAATGACATTTTGAAATGAAGAGGGTAACCAAAGGAGTTTATAATTAATGGTTATGACTTTTTCAATTAAGATTAGGAGTTTGGTCTTTAAGAAACACTTTGTGATAACTGCTAATATGAGTTGGATAAAAGATACATGGGAAGATTACCCAAGTAGTAGTGATGGCCTGGCTGAGCTTAGATGTGATTCTTTGTTTGATCTATCTAGTACAGTTGTATGGCTTTCTGTAGAATTGTAGGACAGCATGTTTCAGGAAACAAATAAAGAAACCTGTCACCAAGGTTTAAAAAAATAAGGAACAAAATATGCCATCTTAACATATTCTTCTCCAAATCCTTCACGTGTAACATTTTGTTACCCCAAATCTTCATGTTTTAAAAGTCCCTCACAATGGAACTTAAAAAATAGCAGATGACATGGCATTCATAGGATGTTCCCCTGTTTGCAAAGTTCAAAAAGTAATATCTAGGAGAAATATTTTACCTGTTTCACTATTTAATAAAAATAGATGAGATAAGAGCAAAAATTAATCAAATTTAGAACTAAACAAAACTACACATTTTTGAAGTTTAACATATTTGAATTGAATACAGTATAAAAGGACTATAATATTTGGTCTCTTCCCCATCTCTTACCCTATTTCTTAATCTCTCACTGTTTTTGGAAATAACTGGATTATGGTCACTGACTTCCAGACCCAAAGATATATGCACACCAATCTATTAATACCTGAATGCAAAATTTGCATTGAAAGCAGTGCTGGAATTCAGTTCAGCTTATTAAAGCTGACCTTATGCATAAAAAAGAGAACATCCATAAAGAAAATCCAGTCATGAAAAATGTTTTAAGGCTATTGGTGCATATCTCTTACAGAATATAAACCTCCAAGAGCAGAAGTAGTTTAATTTTGACTTTTTTTATCTTTATTTGTTAGCACAGTGCCTATCATATACACTCAGTAAATTATTGTTTAGTTGAAATTATTTTAAAAACCAAACAATCAATTTAACTGATTGTTTTTACCCTCACTAAAAGTGACTTCACCTCTTTCTAGTCCTTAAATCAATCTTTTTTTTGGGGGGTGGCAGCAGTAGGGATAAATCTTAACACTGTTTTTTCTTATAGAGGATTAATTTTATTTCTCAAGACAGTTAAAAAAAACTGGAGTAATTCCCAAACATGCAACATAATTTGGGATGATAGTACAGGTGCAGATGAATTAGACAAAACTGAAATTCTTGCTATTCAAAGTCAAGACTGTTTATAAAGACCATGACATTTCCAAGTTTACAAAGAAGAACTATACTGATAAGAAAGACAAGATCAATAGTTCAATCATTTTTTGTCTCAGTTATTCTCTTGCAAATGGTCCAAATCAGTAATAGACTATAACTAAGTTATAGATTTCTGTGTATTCATTCATTTCCTTCACATGCCCTTCTGTAAATGTTGTTAGTGCATCCACTTGCAATGGTTACTAAAGAATCCTTAATATATGAAACAAGAGATAATATTTACATTTCAAATGAAGTATCAGGAACCACCAAATTTGAAGCCAAGATTATGAATGAGCCATAATTTGCCTGTTTTTTGTTTTGCTGGTATTTTAAAAGCTAGATGATCTAAGAGCACACACATTTACTTATCTTACAAAGACATAATCACACTGTCATCCATTTATGAACCACAAAAGATGGATAGTATAGCATGTACTTAAAATAGGTTCATTAATTATCAAAAAAGATAAGTGTTTCATCAGGTATATACAGCAGATAACATTTATCTTCTCTCATGGAGAAGAAAGCTTAAAGTAATTCTTATATACATATTGAGTAAGAAAAAGTCTGTTCCAGTGAATGGTTCATAAAGTGACAGGAGATAATGTACTTTGCCACAGAAGGCAGACTTACACAAACACAACCACAGATGACTTCTATCATGCTCAACTTTGGCAGCTGAATGCCACAGGAAGGCCATTCATTCCCACCATAAATATTCTGCAACATATATTTTTATCTCTTCATAAACATAAGCCTCTCCATAAAAGCTGAACCATAAATTTGACTGTTCCCCTCAACTGGAGGAGCTTTTAGGATTCTGTAACATTTTCTTACTAATCAAGGAAATTATACTGAGCTATAATATGAGATAGTGTAACGGAGAAAAATTGGTAGTGTAGACCAAACCGAAGACAATCATTAGACTTCTAATTGAAAAATGTCACTTGATGCTTTATTATTTTTTCCTGATACCTAAGACTAAGAAGCTAAAACAAATTCTTTTTTTCTTTTCTTTTCTTTTTGTTTAGAAATGATCTTCAGATTTTTAATTTTCAATTTTCAAAAATTTAAATTTGTTTTCCAAAGCAGTTTCATTTATATCTCTATTTCTTTTTTATGATAATTTGTGTGTGTTTTTTGCTATAAAAGAAATTCTCATCTAAAGAATATTATCAAATAAGGTATTTAGGACAAGCAACAGTTATGAATAAGTCAAAATTATGATTCTATAGGTTTATTTTTCAAAAAGAAGTTGTATAGTGTAAACAGTATCCCATAGATATTGTTTCCACACAATATATAACAATTTGAAGAATCTATGATCTCAATGATGTGGGATACCTTGTCTAGAAATTCACATTACTCTTTCTCTATGTCTTTTCATCCTGTGCAAGATTCTCACCCATGACTTTTTAAGTATCTTTTTTAGAGGATTTATCTAAAATTCTGGAGTTCTTTCTTTTAATATATTGGTTGTAACAATGTATCTCTCAGGATGTTGATATATTAATTCATTTTCTTATCCTGTATCACAAATTTGTCCGGTAATGCATGAAATATGCACACTGTATGGCATGATATATAAAAATGGCTCAAATATTATATTCTATAAGATATGTGAAGATAATTCATTGACTGTCTCACCAAAGCCTATCCTTTTAACCCTTCAGGAATAAATTTAAATCATTCATCTGCTGATAAATTCATGTTTCTGCTTGAGCATTTACCATCTGTCCCATAATTCACATTGTTGACTTAAAGAGCAATAAAGTCATGTGACCAGAGGCAACTTTAAACTTTTTACTTGTGGATTCTGAATGTCTTGCAATGTTTTACTAGATGAAAAATAAAGGATACATGTAAGGGTTGCAAACTTTTATTCATAAGAAATTGATTCATTTAGCCAATAAAATGTATAGTATAATATATAAAATTAGTTCCTAAAAATGCTAATTCAAAATGTTCTGTGATCTTATAAATGATATCTATGGAAGGCAGAAAAAATTATTCCCTTTACACAATCATTTTTAAATGCTCAAAGGATGCAATGTTTATATAGTTGCAGCATTCTATTTAAAGCTATTACCTAAGAATCAGATTCACAGTTATAGAATTATATGTGATCAAGGGAATTCTTTTAAATTGAATTCTATTATATTGATTGTAACAGAACATTTTGATTTATCCTTTACATTAACTGGATAATATGCTGCTCCAATATTCAACATATTGAAGAATGAATAACAATGCTTTCTTATGACAGTATTAGCTGCTTAATGTACAGACACATGGAATAACTCAGTTGTTGGTAAATTTTTTAATTGCAGTTAAAAACCTTGAGCAAAATAAATAAATATATATGGATATTTAAATGAAAAGAAAAGGAATGAAACTTTTAGACTCATGTTGCTTAAATTTAACTGATCTATCTCTGAAATCAAGTTTTCCTCTCTGAATCATCAGTTCAAGGATTCCTATAGACATTGATAAAGGCTTCCAAGGACAGGTATGAATAAAAGTGAAAACAGGCTATTAGTTAGAGATTAAAAAGCCCCCTCCCCACTGGCTTTTTTTTAATATTGTACTGGCAGTTTGTATTTCTACCATTTTCAAGAATGTTTCAATGTTTCATTAAAAGAAAAAAAAACAACTTAAACTAAACAAGTTAAAGAAATGAGAATACTCTCCAGCTTATTTTGCTAATGATGAAAGATTAAAAAAAAAATAAGATGGAAAACATCAAATTGATGTTGGGCTCTATACAAAAGATCATACTTTTAAGATGCTAAAGTTTTATCAGTGAAAATGAAAATATAAACTACAAATATAAGTTTAGGAATATAAAAATTACAAATAAAAATTAGAAATATTTCAACAAGTAAAAATTTAAATAACTAGGATTATCTAAATAATACGTAATGAGTTCCAATTCTCTAGTCTGAATATATCAATGATTTTCTAAAAGTAATTTTTGGTGAAACTAGAGAGTAGAATATCTATTTTAATTCAGAAATTGATCATATGAGACAAGCTAATTTACTAAATAAAGATCAAGGTTTATAATTTTAAAATGACTATAAATCTCTCATCTTTGAAAATGAGTACTAGAACCCTCAGTCAAAAAAACATTTTTTTTCTTTCTGACAACATGGGAGTTTAAAGATTTATGGAAATGGGAAGTTTATATAATATTGTTTTAAAAACTCATATTTTCCATGTTGAATCTATTTCTTCACTCTACTCTGCCCTCCCACCCCCCGGCCACCAATATATATAATAGTTCAGTTTAAAAAACAACCACAATGGAGTATGTTTCTGTTAGTTCAGGGAAGAAATGACAATTTATTTTCTGATTTTTGCTTCTCCAGTCTCTAACTCAGGATTAAAATTGCCACCTTCCCTTATGCTAATGTACATCTAATTAGAGACACCTCCCAGTCAATAAGCTCCTCTCTTATCATCAGTTAGATTACCTGACAAGCCCTTTCTCTCCAGTCCTGGCCCACCAAGAATCTTCATTCTCTTTTTTTCTCTTCTTCTTTTCTGCAAAGTGAACTGATCCCACATAATCCCTGGAATAATGTAGCTTCTCTTGTGGAAGAGCTGAGTTCCCTCTCCCTTTTAACATCAAGCTAATGGAGCCAGTAGGTATCCTATTGATCTTTTCTCTATATGATTTCCATAAGGATTTGACAGACTTCCTTACAGGTCAAACATCCAGGCTTTCTGAAGTTGTTGTAAAGCTTTGTTTTTGGATTTCTACCCCCATTTAAAAAAATTGCTCATCTGCAACCTTTAAAATCTAATTTGATGCCATGCAGAGTAAAACCTTATTTCTTTGCTGAACTAATCTAGACACTGTCTAGTGTTGAGTACAGTTGTCTGATTCAAATCTTCTGTTACAGAGCAGATGACATCTAGCTAGATGTCATGAGAAGAGACTAACAATGACAATTCACTTATCCCTTAGAAAGAATCAATTCTCCCACAATGCATCTGTCAGAGAACTCTCACTCAGTAAAAGCAATTTTTCTAGCTGTCTGACACTGTAATTGCTCTTAAATTTTCAATGAACGTTTTACAAGAACTCCCCTGAACCATGATGAAAAACTTAACTTTTTCTAAAAATGAGAGGCTGACAGGATGAAAGAGGTCTTTCTCTTTAAAGCCTTGCTTGCTTGAGTAGGAATTCTTTCATATCATCAACAAGCTGTTGAATAGAGGGTAGATTACTTTCCATTTATTTCATCAATCAGATTAAAGGCTCTCCTTCACAATGCCCTTTAAACAAGAACTGTTTATGATGTCCTCCTAGGTTCTACTTTAATGCAGTATTAAATCACCATGGGCAGAGAAACCAGCAAAGCATATAAATATGATGAATATCTGACAACATATAAGTATCACATACATTCAGATCACTTTCTTCCTTCTGGTCATATTGGGGAGGGGAGGAAAAACTGAAAGAAGAAAGTCCCTCGAGTTTTGTTTTGTGCCCCATAGAAGTAACTTCTAAGGAGAAAGATAGAAATGGCATTCATTTAGGTTATTTTCTCACCTCAGTAATTTAAGAAAAGCAAAGTGGAAAAAAGGAAAAGGAAAGAAAGCAAAACTTTTCTTAGAGTATCCGTCTCCAAAAGGAATGTATGCACAATCATACAAATAGAAAGGATGTTCCCCCAAAATTCCAGCTGAAAGATCAATATACACATAGATTTTGATAAGCTCCATTTTGCATTTTACCTCAAAGAAGAAAGATAAATGATTTTTTTTCTAATTTGATAGAAAGGAGGATAGTTTTCTCAGATAGAGACATATGTTCAGATTATAGATTATTACTTTAAAAAAAGCAACTTCTTTGGACCAAATAATTGATTATCACATTAAAGTTGCTGTTATTCCTTATCACTTAGGTAATAAGCCTCCATTGAAGGAAATTATCCAAGCTAAAATTTTTCATTCAATTCTCAGTGACAAAATCACAAGTCTTTTAAGATCAAGGTAAAAATTAATAATGTATTTGATGTTCTCATCTCAATTATCCAGGATAAAAGGGAGCATTTCAAATGATCCTCAAACATTTAAAAACTGTACCATTTTCTCCTCTAGCAGCAAACTAAATGCTAGCCCACCTCTCAGATGAGTCCTATAATTCTAAATGTGGAATAGTCTTGCTTTGGACTTTCTCAGTGTGAGAAAGGGGAACTCTAGTTAAATATTGTATTATAGTCAGGTACATATCACTGTATGGAATCATTAGCTTGCTAAAGACAGTTGAAATTCATTGTTGGCAAGTCAATTATCATCAATTTTACCTTGTAATTTGGCCTGTGTAGTTTACTTAGAAATCTCCCGGGGCTCCCTCTTACCTGAGATAAAATACAAAATCTTTCTCTTCAAATTAAAAACCTTTAAGAATCTGACTCTCATCTATTATTCAGATTTAGATCTTCCTTCACTGACTTGATATTCCAATAAAATTGTTCAACTTGCTGTACATTATACACCACATTCCACTCCTGTGTCACTTTCTTTTTAGAAATCACTAGCTCTCTTCATCTGCTTAAGTATCATTTCCTAAAGCAAACCTTTCCTAATTTCAGCTATTGTTAACCTCCTTTTCCCCCCCAAAAAATTATTTTGCATCAAAATATTTTCATGCCTGTTACTTTGTGGTTTCCTTTGTACTTCTGTTGTTCCTCAACTCCTCTTCAGTAGTAATCTCCTTGAGGATCAAGAACTATTTTTATTTTATTTAATTTTGCTTTTTTGTCTTTAGCACCTAGAATAATGCCTGATACAAAATATGTTAATAATAATATAGGAGAGACTACATGGTATAGTAGAAAGGGTACTAGATCTGGAATGAAGCTTGGATTAAAATCCTTTTTTTGAAATTTATTGTCAGACAAAATTAATATAAATGAAAATTGTCCATAGTCAACTTGACATAAAATATACTTACTTAAATACATTTTCTTAATATCAAAAAATATTAATGATATAAGAGAAGTGAGAGATTATAGAGCCAGACAGCACATGATTGTTCAATAACTAATTGCTGTGTTCTCTTAAATATAGCCTTCTTTTTATATAATATTGCAAGATTTGAAAACCAAACACTATATCCTCATTATTTAATTTGATCCTTACAACAACTCCAAGAGATAAGCTATATACTTATTATTATATCAGTTTTTGAAAGGAGCAAACAGGACTTTGAGAGAAGTGAAGTGATTTGGATAAGATCAATACATTAATAAATAAATTTCAGAATTGAAATTTGAAACCAAAAATCTGTTGATTCCAAAGCCTGTGACCTTTCTATTGTTCCATCAAGCTTGTTTTGTCAAAAGATCATAAATCTTAATTGGAAGATCCCCAGAAATTATTTAATCCAGTCCCCATATTTGACAAAGAAATTAAATTCATGGGTATCAGACTTAACCAATGTCACACAGTAAGCATGAGAGTCAGGATTTTAATCAAAGTTTTCTGAATAAAGAGGAAGTGCTTCTATCCACCCTACCCCTGTTCTTAGTCAAAGTTATTTTATAGCAGATATTCTAGTATTTTTTTAATCACCAAGTATTTATGGAGCACCTACTATGTGCCAGCCTCTGTGTCAGGCATAAGGATACAAAAGAACATCAAAACAATTTCTGCCCTGAAGGCAGACACATTCCACTGGGTAGGTAGTATGGACACAAATAAATATAAATATATACAAAATAATTACATAATTGGGGATGGAAGGATGGACTGGCTATAATATAATTAACATATTATAATAATAAAATATAATATTTAGGAATTGAAGCACTTTAGCTGAACTTTGAAGGTATTCTGAGAACTGGAGATGAGCAAAGAGACCATTCCAGGTGTGAATCAATAGCTCATTTTATGGAAAAGACATAGATGATAGACTCTTACATATGTGAGATAACAAGACAACTCTTCTAAAGCCTACTAATGTAGAGGGTAAAATGGTATAAATAGCCTGGATAATACAGGGAGAAGTTGCATGAATTAATGGAGAAGGCACCCACCTAGAACTCAGGAAGACCTGAGTTTGAAAAAATGATTGTGTTCAAGTCACTAAGCAGTCTCCATTGAATTGTGAGATTCTCTAGCTCACTATTTTTTTACTTGCCTTTCTTTCTCTAGTGTTTAGCATAGTGCTTGACACATAGCAGACAATTAATTTCTGTGTAGTAGGCAAGTCTTTAATACTATGACTTATAGACAAATTATTGATCTGTCTTTGTTGTATTGTGTACACGTGTGCATACTTGCCTATATGCATTGTAGTAAGAGATTAAAAAGCTGTCTAACCTTTGATGAATATTTGTGTTGCTAATAATGATTTTTATTCTTTTCAGCGGACAAGTATATCCAAACAAATTTTCAAAATGAACAACAAAAAACAAAAAAAAAAACAACAACCACATAAATCAAAAATGGCCTTTAGATTGGAGCAGGCCATTTGTGAGCTCTTATAATAAGTTATATTGGGGTCTTAGTTGTTTTGATACATTTAATTTATTATAGAATAGGGGATCTTTCCAAAATGTCCTTTTGAAATTATGGCCTTTTTTCTGATTCTGAGTCTCTAAAGAAGTTTCTTAGCACATTTATGTTAGGGCATTTTCAAAAGTCAACCTGGAACATTCTGGGAATGAAAAATGCTAAAGTCCAAATCCCTTTATATTACTGGTACAGAGACCAGCATAGCAAGCAATTAGAATGGTGCAGTACTTAAAATATGAGGCCATATTTCTACGACAGCTAATTGATTTTACATCTGGCATGTTAAAAGAATTTATGAAACTTGAATAGTGTCTTTGTTTATACCTTAAGGGTTGAAAATGAATACTCTACATCATCATCTCTTAAATCCACATAAATAAAGTGGAAACAACTTATTATATAATCTACATTGAAAACATAAGAATATTTTAAAATGAATCTTACTAAATTTCCCTCCTGGTAGGAACTATATGAGAAGCATTTTCCAAAAAGTCATGTGGAGGGGCTATAAAAACTTTCATGTAAAGAAAAATATTAGCATTTCTTTTTTAACTGGGACAAAAAGCAAGGGCTGATAAAATGTTCTAAGATATATATATATATGTGTGTGTGTGTGTGTGTTTTATATATGTATATTTATATATATGTATATGTACATATATAAACACACATATTTTAAAAATACAATTAAATTCTTAGATAAATATTTTCAAAATATGATTCAATTATTAAATAAACAAAATGTTAATCAGTTTGCTCTATTGATTAGCTTACACTAAAATGTTGAATGGTCTTGGCTAATTGAATGATCTTTACAATGTCCATTACAAAACAAAATTTTCTTTCAAAGAATATTTCTAAGAATGTTTACCAAAAATTTGTAAATTGTTTCCTTGGTGGAATAACTCCCTCCAACAACTTGCCATCTTAGGGAGGTATCTGAATCTCACAGAGATTAAATGTTGTGCCCATAATTATACATTTGGAAGTGACACAGGCAGAATTTGAATTCTGTATAAATGCTAAATCTGTGAGATCCAGTCAGAATGGAGAATTCTAATTTCAAAATTAGAAAAAAAAGCTGAGAATATGATAAAGATATTTGCTCTATGAGCCATAGTTTCTACACGAATGCAGTCATGTCTACCAGTATAAGTAATGATGAAATATTTCTTTCAATAAGGACCTCTAAGAAGGAAGAATAGTATTTGATATGCAAACATACAAAAATGATTCAATTTCAAAAGCAAAAGTACAGAATATTCCAATTTATTCCTATATTTAAATAGATTATTTTGTATCCTTAAATTAGGAGACAATTTTCTCTCCCAGGTATGGGATTAGAGAACAAATGGTCACTTTAATTGAATTAGATGTTTGTACTGTTTCACTTGCTCTTTCTCCTTTTACCTCTTAAATATAAAATATTTCTTTTTCCAAATTTTAACCTCACTTTATTTCACTTCTTTTATTTCCCTCCCAAATTTAATAATGTCTTCTAACCCATATACATTCATCTATCATATTTCTATGGATAACTTCCAAATCAATATTCCTATCCTTCTAGTTTTTTCCTTGGATTCCAGATTCATATTTTCATTTCCCTATTGTGTATTTGTAACTGGTTATTATATTAAGCACCTCAAACTCGATATGCAACAAATTAAGCATATTATTTTTCTCTAACAATCTGTTTCTTTTTGAGCTTCTTTTATTTTCCCAATAAACCAAGTTCAAAAGTCACCTTTATATCCTAATTTTTCTTTAAATTAAAAATCTACTGCCAAGTGCCTGTCAATTATGACTCCTAATTATTTATACTTCCTTTTCTCCTCCTCCCACACCATGACTTTAGTGTCAGGACACTACAAACCAAGGAAGTAAATTTAATCTCATAGGTATGGCTTGACTGGAATTTTATGGGGGAAAGGTTGATTAAGAGGAAAAGGCAAGATACTCACTGAAATTCTAATAAAAACACAAATAATTATGATGAATAAAAAAGGGAGTTTTAAGAGATTGATTTGAGGGAGCTTATTGATCAATATAGATTACTTTAAAGATATGTAGAGAAAGAGCCTTGAAAAATTCCAGGTATCAAAGATGAAGCAAAAAAATGGCACTGTTACATAAAAATAAAGTTGAGGTTTACAATGAATGCTAAGAAAAGTAAAAGGAGAATTTTTTAGTGGAAAGAATAAATATGGAAAGATGGAGCAAGATTGTGAAGAATTTTAACTGTCAAATAGAGAAAATTGTATTTATTCCTGGAGACAGTGGGTGGCCACTGCAGTTTCTTGAACATGGGTGTAGTATGGCATGCTTTAGGAATATCACTTAATTTTGGATTGAAGAGGTAAGACACTTGAAGTAGGGAAACCAATTAGGAAGCTTTCTCAATAATTCAAATAAAATAAAAATGATGAGGGCCTGAATTAGAGTGACTCTCATGAATGTTCAGAAAAGATTAATTAATTGAATATAAAGGTAAAAGGGAACGAAAAAGAGGATGTTTCTGTGCTTGTAATGATGGTATTGACCTAGGCAGAAACTGGACAATTAGGAAGAGGAGTTTGTTTCAGGAGAAAGAAAATAAATTGTATCTTAGATATATTGAATTTCAAATGCCTGTGGATCACAGAGTTAGAAATAACCAATAGGCAGTTGATGATGTAGAACCAGAGGAAAGGAAATATTTGGATTAGATACAATAATATGGGACTTATGTGCACAGAGATAATAATTAAACCACTGATAGTACATGAAGTCTCCAAGAGAGTGTGTAGAAAAAAAAATTAGAGAGTGACATCAGCACCTTGAGGTATACCGCACAGTGAGAAGGAATGGTATGGAAGATAATCCACAAAGAGAGTAGAAATACAGAAAAAAAGAGGAGAAAAGAAAAGAAATAGCAATGCCAGAAAACCCAGAACAGAGAGTAACTGGGGGAAGAGTATGATCACCAATATTAAATGGTACAAAGACAGTGTCTCAAAAGAAAGAACTTCACAAAGGGCCAGCAAATCTGCCAATAAAGAATCAATGGTAACTTTTAAAGGATATTAATGACTATGTCTGAAATCATATTGTAAGAAGTTGAAAAATAAGAAGAAAGTAAGTGAGGGCATATAATATAGAGTGCTTATTTCAACTTATATTTTTAGGAATTTGAGAAGAGACAAAGGTTATTGAACAATATCTTAGGGAACTGGTAGGGCATAGCAAGTTTTGTTTTATCTTTAGGAATAGGTTTGTAAGGGATTTTAAATCATCAAAATATATTTATTGCTTAACCCTATTATATATGATAGAAAAAAGTTTCTTTTCATAGTATCCTGGAAAAGGTGGCTTACAGAAATATTTAAGCTTAAATTAAGAAAGGATATGTAAGAAATTAATTCTGTAGAATCTCAACAAAAATATTCATTAGCAGAAGCAAAGGATAATTATATGATCTTCAAATTAGTGGAATATTGATCATTTGATCTGTAATACAAACATTTACATAAAAGATAATTTATCTATTTTTTTTTAACAAAAATGTCCTTTCTGTTTATTCCCTTGGGTTTGTTCACAGATTATATCCACTATATCTTCCCCTGCAAATTTCATTTTTTTTTTCAATTTCACCATAAAGATATTCGACAGCCCAAAAGATTTCTTTCAGATTTCCTTTCTAAGGCTGTAGATAGTAGTGTCATTGACAAATAGATGAAACATAAGAGCATAAGAAATGCCATGTTGGGTCACCATGACCCATTTATCCTGATATTGTGTCTGACTATAACATCCGGCAGTGTTTTGTGGAAAATCATTGTCATTCTCCATGATTCAAATGCAAAGCATTAAAGATGTGCCTTCAACTTCCTTAGTTCCCCTTAATAGCTTGTTATATATCTATCAACTATGAATTTTTCTAAACCTTTATTGAAGTTATTTATTTATTTATCATCTTGTATTTTCTTTTTGACACAAAAAGTTTAATATATTTATTATCTAATATTTAAATTTATTTCTTCAATTTATTTCTTTTAAATGATTTGAGCTTCAAGGAGTTTTAGTATTTCAGAATTTGCAGAATTAATCTGTGTACACTCTCTCCAAATCCTTCAGGATTTCAAAGACTTCTATTGTAATAATTCTGCTCAGGCTTCATTTTTTTAGCTGAAAAGATAATTTTTTTTATCTTTTCAGCCTGAAGCATCAATTCTTCTGAAGTCTCTTGGCTGAGTATTTTAATTATTTTCTCTTGGTATTTTTTATATTTTGTTGGGTGTCTCTTAAGATATGTCAGCAGAAATGCCTATTTGACGTGCAAACACTAAAATTTTATCCCAGAGAACAGCATTTTTCCATTTCATTTTCAACATCCTTGTTAATGTTGCTTAGCAATTTGTTGACCATTTGGTCAATGTTGCAGCTCATTTGTCTGATATTTTTAGGAAGTAGTTGAGAAAGATTCTTAGACAACTCTCCTATGTCATAACTAGTAGACTTCTGTGGATTTTGATTATTTTCTCCTAAGTTTATGACACTGCACTAACCTGTATTGATATTCACCTATTACTTTTCAGCATTCTCACACAGTACTTAGAGCTCCTTGTGTGGTTTGTCACAAAAACATGCAGTTTCTGTAAAAGCTACCAGAAACATAATTAGAATGGCAACCTATAATGGAGACATCATGATAGAGTGGAATGTCTTTGTCCCCTCTAGGATTTCTGAAAAGACAGTAAACCTTAAGACATTCTCAAATCCGAAATTCCTTCTAACATCAGACTTCAAATCTAACATCAAATCTCCCAATCCAAAGAAAAAGGTACTACAGGAAATACTTTCTTATGTTTAGAAGATCCTTCTACTGAAAATTACATGACCAAAATAATATGACAAAGTTAATCTATAAAATGGTTGTTCATATACATATAATCTTTATGCCTATCTTTTTATATCTTATGAGTATCCACCATATTTTCTTGCTTGAAGACAGGGACCATTTGAAATCCAATCCTCATAAATTTTCAAATTACATGGGAATTAGCAGCTGTATCTTTTTATAACAGTAATAGCAGTGACTCTGTTTTCATCAACCTCATGTGTGCCAATTCTTTGACTGTCTAGAAGTTGTTGCTTGATGATACTTTCACCTCTTTGCTTCTCAATATCCCAAATATGTAAGTGTCTGGAGTATAGATAAAAGCATTTGCAGCAATAATGGCCAAAATGAAATAACATTAACCCTCAGTTAAGTAGCTACGAGTTAGACTCAAAGTAATGACTTTTCTTTCAATAATGAGAAGAATCACTATAAAGAGTAAAGGTGACAGAGAGTAGAAGATATTTCTTTTAAAAAGCAGAAGAGTAGGAAGTTAATTGAAGCTGAGAGTTAAGTCAGCATTTAATTCATTTACCTGATTTTTGTCAACAACTATCATAGTATTATAGGTATTAATTCCAAAAGAGAACAAGTAAAACCTTAATTCATATCCATGGGGTGACCTTCTCACCTATCAGATCTAAAATGTGTTTTTGTGATTTCATATTTTTAATAACACATAAAAGATCAGCTTCTTCTCTTGTGGTCCTACAAGGAAACCTAGAGATAGCAGTTAAAGATAAATTCCAATCAAATTTCAAAAGTAAATTTCAATCAACTTTCAAAACACCAATATCTATTCTCCTCCCTCATTTCCCAAAAAGTCTTAAAACTCCTTATCAGTGAGATTGAAGGCTATGAATGTGTTTATATGTTTGGGTAAGATGACACTGTTAAGGGCCCAAAGGTATGAGGAGTCATGCCCATTCTTGTTTGAAAAAAAAGGGAGGTGCACCCTTAAAAGAGAACCAATTCTTAATAGTTTCTTTTTTATCTAACAAACCCCAGATCCAAACATACATACACACACACACACACACACACACACAAGAATTGATTTTCCTAATGTTGCTTCAAAAAGCCTAAAGAAAGAAAATGATTGGAAAAGGAGGCAAGAACAGAACACTGAAAAAAAATCAGTTGAGATTAAAAAGCAGACATATATATAATTGAAGTATTATATACATGTGCATATATGTATGTATATACATATATAATCTATAACAAGACAGAGATAGAGAGTGCTTTTGCTTTCCTACAAGACATATATAGAGGTTAGTAGATTATTTATACAGAGGAAATGAATGCTCAAACTACCTTCAGTTAGATTCATATGTTTCAGTTTCATATAGTTCAATTAACAGCCTCATTTATTACCCTCCAAGATGTGAAACTACAAGGGGAGGTTAAAGTATCACCAAGGGTATCTTCATCACTTCAATATCATTGCCTTAAAAGGCACTGACCAGAAGAAGCAGATGACCTCATTTCAAAATTATTACAGCATAGAGAACTCAGTTTCAACATTATAATTCATTTTCCTATGAAATATTTCAAATTTATTATCAGTTTCCTGACACATAATGGCTAATCGTTAAGGATAGCCACTTTAACATAATATGAATACACATTTCTCCATAGGTAATGCAACAGTTCCTGCATTAGCATTATTGACTAAGGTGCATTTAACTTCTTCACTAATACTTAATGGAAGGTTAATGTATAAGTCAGGAGATTAAATGGCTTTTACTTAAAATAAGTATATTGATTAAAATAACTTAGTGAGGGTTTTTTAAAGCAGATGATATAAAATAGTCACACATTTTAATATTTTATTTAATATTAAGAGCAAAATGTGGGCTCCTGTGGATCAAGATTAGTAAAAGTTATTGCACCAATTATACTTGGGAGCTAATTCGTGCTTGAAGTTAACAAATGGACATTTTATATGGAAAGGCACCAAATCATTCAGTTAAATTGAGCCACTGAAAATACCCTTCCCACCAAAAAAAAATAGGCATTCCATCAGTGCAGGAATGTCCCTGTTTCTAGAAGTGTCTTTCAGAGGCATCTTCTTGTGCCATGCACCTGGCACCATTAAGGGATAAGATATCCTTCCAAATACAGAACAACAAACTATTCAGTAACACTGAAATGTAGTTCTATTTCCTTTCCATGTTTTGTATTATTATTTAAATGTGTGTGTTAAATTTAATACACCAAATGTCTCTCAGCAGGTAAGCTAATGTTACAATGCCACTTGAAGGTGTAGCCATTTTCTTTCTTTACTTAAAATCTAATATTCCACTAGAATATAGTACTTACAAATTGACCTTGTAATCATGTGAAATAAGATGCCCAAGGTCTTTAACCTCTTGATTCAGTTTCACTCTTGTAAAGAAAAAGAAAACCCAACTCTATCTCATCCTGGTTATTTCTTTTCTTAGATAGCACAGTTATACCTGAGAGGGTTTCTGCTCAAATTAAACCTGAGCTATTCTTTAGAAGGATTTGATCTTTTGAAGTGAAAGTGAACAGCCAGATTTCAAAACTAAATGTGGAAGTAGTCAGAAACATACCGTAATACCTCTGGCAAGTAAGCAACATCAGAAGGCCTTCCTAGCAGTGGAAAAGTACCATAGAGGGGGGAAAAACCTACACCAAAAATACATAGAATTTTTATCATGTTGGCTTGAAAGAAATTTGGAAAAAGAAGGAAAGAAAATGACACTAAAGATTTACATTACCACTCAAATAACATAGCTAATGGATTAAAAGCAGGACTGTCCTATGCCTCTTGCCTCAAAATGTCTGATGGTCAAATACAGGGCAGCCTGTAATGCCATCCTCTCAGAACTGTTCTGTAGCACTGCCACGCTCCCATTTTGTGGAGCCATAGGATGCAGTCGATGTTTTTCAGATGCCAGATAATTCAGGAAGTTAAAAAAAGACAACACACAAGCAATCAGCACAAAAAAAGTATCTAGTGAAAAGTCATAAAATAAATTTCATACTTTATATATGTAGACACAAATTATGGGCAAGGAAATGGATATTTACATGTTATCAATACTTAAAGCAAAATATCAATAAATAGTTGAGCTTTTTAAGATTATGAGTAAAAGGACCTGTAATCTTATTCTTAATGTATCCTATTGAATCATTGCATGATTCTGAACTGCATAAGTGGCATTATATGTTGGACAATAGAGAATAGTCTGTTAAAGAGTTGTTCTTTAAACTTTTAAAGGGATTAAATGGATTCTTCTTTAACATGACTCATTTAATTTATTCAGTATGAATTTCAATGCATCTATATAGCATTCTTTAAAAAAATCTTTAATATCATTTCCCATGCTTCATTCTCTTCTTCTACTTTGCTTTTAAATCCCTTCCCTTCTTTTTTGTCCCTCCCTTTCCATGTTTTCTCTTCCATTTTTCCTTTCTTCCTTCCTTTCATCCTTCATTCTTTCCTTCCTTCTCTCCTTCCTCCTCTCCCTCCTTCTTTCCCTCCTTTGTTCCTTCCCTCCTTCCTGCCATCTTTCTTTTCTTCCTTCCTTCCTTCTTTTTCTCCATCCCTCTCTCCTTCCTTATTTCCTTCTGTCTTTTCTTCCCTCTATCCCTCCTTTTCTTCTTTCATTCTTTCCCTCCTCCCTGACATCTTTCTTTTTTTCCTTCCTCTTTCTCTTCTCTCTTTCTTTCCTTCCTTTCTTCCTTTCTTTTTTTTCTTCCTTTCTTCTTTCCATCCTTCCTGCTTGCCTTTCTGCTTTCCTGGCATCATTCAACTTTTCTGTTTTTCCAAAATGTGGCACCCAGAACTGAACTTCAGATGTGTCCTGACAATGCTAGAATATAGATAAAGCTTCCTTCTATTTTTTTAGATCCTTTGTTTCTCTAATTCAGTCTAGGATACCTTGGGAGATTTTACAGGTTCTCTGAAATTGCTGATTGACCTTGAACTTGCAGTCTACTAAAAGTCCCAAATCTTTTTTTCCCCCTTTTTGGGCCAATTATTAATCCTCTATTATATGTATGAAACTACTGTTTTAATCTGAGATTTTTATATTATATACTATTGGATTTCTTATTTGATTTGTTCTCCTCTGTTCTAACTTGAGTATTGAAGTATAAATCTAAACTTGGAAGCAAACTCAAAAGATGTTTAATACAAATTCTGTTTTGCAGATGAATAGTCTGAAATTCTTGGAGATTAAATGACCTAAACAAAACCATCATTGGAAGTATCAGAGGTAAGATCCGAATTCAGATCCTCTGACTCCACAACTAGTGCTAATGCTATTCTACTATGCCACATCAGCATATGATGCCTTAGCTATCACTCAAAGCTTTATGTTACTGAAGACTTGATAACCATGGAATCTGTGTCATCAAGCAGATTATTGATTAATATATTTATTTTGGGGTGATGACTGACTAATTCATTGTACCAGACTAAGTTTGGAAAAAGTAAACTGCATGAGCATTCCCTTTCATGTTAAGAAATGTAGGAAAACATACTACTTCTTTTACTTTTTATTCCAGGACTCATTTTTTGGATTGTCATCCCTATTATAATCCCTCTAAGTGTAGGTAAATTAGCAGCTAGATGACACACTGGACAGAGTTGTTAAGCCTGATATCAGGGAAACCTGAGTTCAAGTTTGGCTTCAAGCACTGGCTGGGGGACTCTGGGCAAGTTATTAACTCTATTTCCCTTAGTTCCTCATCTGTAAAGTGAACTGGAGAGGTGAATAGCAAAGTACTTCAGTATCTTTGCCAGGAGAATCCCAAAGAGACTGAAATCACTTAACAACCACAAGTATTGGTATTCCCCTCAGCATTGTCTTGATTTATTTACTTTTCTCTCTTGGTAATATTATCTCAGATCTCAGATCTCATATCTACCCGTATTTCCTCTCCTGAACTCTAATATTATATTACTAGCTGTTTATTGGACATTTCCAAATGGATGTGCTGTGGACATTTCAAAATTACCATTTCTTAAACAGAAGTCAAAATCTTTTCTCCTGAAAACCACTCTTTCAGATTGTCCTATTTCTCTTTTTGTAAACTTAGAGTCATTTTCATTGTCCCATTTTCTCTCAAAACACATAAATGTTTAGTTGTCATTTCTTGCTATTTTTGTTTCCATAATACTTCTTGTTTGAATTTTCTTCTCTCTACCCACATAAACATTGTCCCATTTCAGGTTTTCATCACTTTTCTCCTTAATTATTGCAATGGCCTTCTAATTCATCCTTCTCCCTTAAGCTTCTTTACTATTCAATGCATACTTCACATAGCTGCAAAAATGAATTTTCTAAAGCATATTTTAAAACATGCTATGGCCTGATTCAGTAAATTGTAAATACCTTGCTATTATCTTTAAGATTAAATACTTATTTGTTTCACATTTAAAGCCTTTCACAATCTAGCTTCACTTGATTTTGTACCTCTTTAATACATTGTACCCCTTACACACACTCTCTAGTCAAGCAAATTGGACTTCTTGTGCTTTCTCACATCTCTATCTTCCATCACTGTGCCTTTGTACAGTCTGCTATCCCCTACTAGATATATACTTCTTTCTTTCTTTGAATTTTAGAATTCACAGGTCTCTTGAAAGACAATTTCAGTTTCTACTTTCTGCAAGTCCTTCCTGAGCCTTCCATATGCTAGTGCCATAAGTACAAATCACCTTATATTTATTTTACATTTTTACTTTTAGTGTATATATTGCATTCTCTGACATGGTGTCAATTCTTTGAAGTTATTCTGTTTTTTTGTATCTCCAGGTCCCAACATAATGTTTGTCACATAGTAGATCCTTATGTTTTTTTAGTTGGTCTATTGATTAATTCAGTTTGACAGCTCCCTTCTGAGGTAGGTAGAATGAATGTTATTATCTTCATCTCCAGAGAAGAAAATGGAAAACTAGAAAGGCTAAGTGACTTACATATTTGTATTGGATTCCATTTTATAAGGTCAGACTGCTACAATTAGGTGACAGAGATGGGATTTGAGCTGTGATCTCCTAACTTGAAGTTCAGTGCACTTTCGATTATACCACACTACCTCTATGATTGTAGAACAGAGAGGCTACTTATAGTCCAAGTGCAAACTATTCTGTTCATAAGAGATACTTGATGGAGTCAAGATCTTATTACATAGTCCATTATGGTAAGTTTTATAGTGCATTAAAACACTTGGAGAGCACAGTTTAGGAAGTGTGCATTACAAAGTTTTGAATCAGTTTAGTTCAGATTTGACCAGAGAGTAAAAGACCAGTAGAGAGCAGAACCATCTGTGTGCTTTATAACTACTTTTTAAAGAGTTTTTAAAGAGATCTGGCTGCTTGGAACTGCTGGGGAATAAAGTTAGTGGTTTGAGATGTTTTAAATCTTGTAATAGAATAAAAGGTGAAATTTCCCTCCAGGCACTTCATTCTACTTTCTTTAAGTCCTCTGGAAAAATCCCAGGATATTACAATATATTAGAAAGCTTGTGGTTACAAACACTGTAACATTCAGGTTTCACTCACTCATAACTTCCCAATAATATATCCTTTTGAGTTGAAATTTTCCATGCTAACACTGAGACTAAAGAGTTGGATTTTTCTATGCCTTTAGGAAAGCTTGTGAAAATCTATAT